>JAMKCH010073040.1:0-95887 GCA_023653785.1 Ophioderma brevispina | reverse complement strand
TTATCTGCCAAAAAACTTCGCGCTTCATTACTTAAGATTAATATCAAAACACTTGGTCAAAGAGCGCTATAATTGCTTTCTTGATTTTTATTCGATAATTTCTATTACCACTTGAAAACTTCAACAAGGAATCAACCACCAAACCAACTATAGAATTGATTTGTTCATTTTCTTCGCGATTGATTTGTTAACTCAAAGATGCGCTGTTTTGTTGTGGGGGAAATTGTGTAAATTGCTTAAAGAAGAGATAAATTATATGATATTCTATATAATAACAGCGTGAAATGGGGAAATATTGACGCTTACGGTGATATTATGACCTGGGTGCTGTCTTCCGAGGAGTAAAAATCGAAATGTCATAAGCAATTTAATTGAGTACGTTGACGTTTTTTGGTACGCTACAATGCACATTTGCCTCCGAGACTTCAGAAGATTTGTCATATTTGGATGTCCGCTGAGTTCCACTATTTCCTCAGGAAAATAACTTTGTCAAGAAAAAAATCTAATATATAAAAATATGAAAACTTTAGAAGAAAGCTTTCTGAAAAAAAAGTAAATTTGATTTTTTCTTGTTTCTTGACCATTGAAGCAGAAGGACACGCGGTGTACCGAATGAGATTAATATACTCTACGGTCATATGGGTGGAAAACAAAAATAAGTTCACTTACACTTTTGTTTGTGTAAGGACATTATATGACAAAGAGGGCATAAAAACTGGTTAAAATAAATACGGAGGACAAAACATCTGGGCAAAAGAAATAATAAAAAGTAGAACGAAAGAAACCCGTTGAATGATATGGTGCTTGAAAGGTCTACCTGCGTAAGTTGGTCATTTTCTTGAAAACTATTGTATTACTTATTTTTAAATGAATTATTTTGGACACCTGTTTCCACAAAAAAGAAGAAAATATGGCAAACTTAAGGTAACAAAGATGAAGGACAAGAAAGGGAACCATAGTAAATCATAAATAAGAATGCAAGAAGGTAGAAAAAGTAGTAGTGGTAGTTGAAGGAGAAGAAGGAAGACGACGAAGAAGAATAAAAGACGAAAAAGCAGCAGAAAAGAAGAAGAACAAGGAGAAGACGACTATGATGAAGATGAAAAAGAAGAAGAAAAAGAAGAAGACGAAGAAAGAAGATGAAGATGATGATAATGATGACGATGATGATGATAATGATGATGATGATGACGACGACGACGACGATGACGAAGATGATGACGATGATGATGAGGAGGAGGAGGAGGAGGAAGAGGAGGAGGAGGAGGAGGAGGGGAGGAGGAGGAGGAGATAATGATGATGACGACGACGACGAAGATGAAAATGAAGAAAAATACCACACAGGGAAATATGTACTGTAGATACAAGAAATCCTGAAGAAATATGAGTAGAAAAAGGAATTGTCCATTGAGACAACTGTCCAAAAAGTGTTTAAAAAATGGACAAAGAAAAAGAAGACAACGAAGACAAGAAGAGATGAATGTGAAGAAAATGTAATATTAATTGATGAAACAAGGAACACGATGTTGAAGATTAGAAGTATAAGCAATGGACGAAGGAAATGCTGATGGTGATAGCAATCTATGTGAGACTTTCTAGCCGAAGCTGTACGGCAAAGCTGGTTCGTTCCAGCCCGGTTCCATCAAGACCATGGCGGCAATTGTGCCCTTAACTCGTCTGGCGTTCGACATGCTCAAAGGGGAAACTCGCTTATAACACGAGCTATGTTCCTATTACGTCCCATTCAGGCCACTATTCAGATATTTGCATTTCTAACTGCCCTTTGATCATAAAATTTGTTTTCATCACTCTATGTCTTTGTTTTTGTTTTCATATTAGAACAGAAAAGTTGGGACTACAATATATCGGTTTGTTTCTTTCTCTCCTCGCTGTCTCTCTGTTTCTCTCTCTGCTTCCCTTTTCTTTCCTTTCTCAGTCTTTACCTCCCTCCTCCTTCTCTATCGTGGTCTTTTCTCTGCACAGAGGGTTTACATTATCACTCATTATTTAGAAATTAATTTGGTCGAAAGTAAACAAAGTAGATGTAGATTTATAAGAAGCAATTTAATTTCAAAGCATATAACAATGAAATTTTATTATGTTTTTATCTTTACGAAATTAGACATCTTACTATTATTTGGGCTGTATAGAAAGGTGTCTAATTTCGTAAAGATACGACGTAGATTACAACGGCAATAATTTCATTGTTATTTATCTATATAACATGGTCTATAAATTAATTTTCGGCTTAAATGGAACTTACTTTGTTTAGCTTTTGGCCATAATTTCCATATGTGGTACACATAATACTAGCTATAATAACTACTCGGAAAACTGTTGTACAGAAGTACACTGAACGTGTAATTCCATGGACTAAAATTTCTATTCAAAAAAACTCTTTAAGACTTTTAGATTGTAAAATTCGGTTCATTCCATTATCCATATGAAAAAAAACAATTGCCCCGCTGTTCAACTTTTTGATTTATGGAATTAGCACTCTTATCAAAATCAAGAGGGGGTCACAATTTTAAATACAAATATGTAAGAGTCAATTCTTTTGTCCAAGTCGGATGAAATTACGTACTACTTGGCAATCCCTGCGGGGGTCTTGCAATTTCAACATTTGTCGGGTTTACATACAGCCTGTACCTAAAGGAAGGGGGTAAAATCTTCATCGGGGGGCTTAAGCTACGCCTAAATCTCGCTATTATATTTTGATTTGCAATAAAAGAAATCTATATAGAATTACTTTTTTTATCTTTGATGTATGAGAACATAATCTGTTGCCCTTTGTGTGTTTGTGAAAGCTAGAATCAGGTTGTGAGGATGGAAGTTGAGATTTGCTATGCCACACTTATGTGTTTGGGCCCATTATAGAAACTTGGTAAATCGGAAACACTTTTTTTTCATGGGCAACTTTCTAAACAAGATTACTTGACCAAGTTGATTAGTAGAAACTCAATGAATGACGCACAAAGCTTTGACTCAGCAAGGGGAAAAGAGCTGTTTGGTAAGTCGGGTGTACGATCGATACTTTTAATATTTATCCTCAAAAGGAGTCTAGCTTTAACCCACGATTAAATCAAGGTGTAAAGTCCTTAGGAATGATTTTTATCTTTTCAATGTCCAAATATAAGTGAGATGAAATAGGTAGGAATTGACTAATGGAGTGGTCTCGCTGTGTCCCATTCCTAATTTAGAAATGTTCTCATCAATCTCACCAATTACAGAGAGTAGCAGGGCCCAATATGCTGTCCATTGGATAAGACGGCCGACTCGTGATCTGTGAAGGTTGTGGGTTCGAGGGCCCCGCTGTGGCTAATGTTTGTGGCACTTGGGGGGCAAGGGCACTTTACCTACTTCACTTGCCTCGTCTACCCAAAGCGATATCGGGTATGTGTTTAGGGGGAATTACACAATCTAAGTGTCTGATATGAAGGAAATAAGAAGATTGTTGCCATTGGCCGGCTGCCGACTATGTGAAGCGAAATGCATGATTTGGACGATTTCCTGATGGCCGCGTAATAAAATTAATGCAACGGGCGCTTTTGTCTACTTGTGTAAAAGGCGCTATATAAATCCTCATTATTATTATTATACAATAACTTAGCAGACATGTTTAAAGATAAGATAAAAAAATCTCCTTTCTTCAGCGGAGCACTATAACCCTGGTTTAAACCGGGTAAATTCCCTTTGAGAATAACCAACGCGGGAGGTGGGAACATGAACATAGGTAAGTGGTGCGGGTATGTGCAGCCCTCAAACCTCAAAAAACCCCCTTTCGCATCTTTCCATCAGCCAGTTCCTTAGACCCCAGTTAAAGCATAATTCATTTCTTACTATTTTCCTTTTGTGAAAATTGTGTCTAGCAGCTTCAGCTTCCAAGTCTGTCAAATTCCCAAATTTCAGATCCCTTAACACTCGACTTTGGGAGATAACATCATTCGCGAAGCCGCCCAAGTGGAAATCAGGGCCGCACCATCCCTACCTGAAAAAGGTAGAGTACCTCCCCCCAGATACAAGCCTTTTGTGAATATTCGTCGAGATATCTTAGTATTAAGCGAGGGTGTTTTACAAGGGTCTAATTTGGGTTTGGGCTAACTATGCCATCACTTTGGGACCCTACAGGCGAACATGTCGCTCGCGCTCATAGTCAAATTTGTCAAAATGTTTTTAAAAATATATAAATCGTGTAGCAGATATGACGCATATTTAAATCAGTATGAAAATGCATTCAAATGAGTCCAAACAGTCTAAGGTCTTAGGTCAGTGGTTTTTGAGAGGTCCCAAATGACCGCGGGTGTCTTTCTCCAAGAAACAACTATTAAAGTTGGAAAAACAATGTGTGCTTTATTTAGGGGGGGCTTGCTTTCAGCATAAAAGTGGTGGTGTCGTTTATTAGAGGGTCGGTATAGGGAATATAACGGCACGTGTTACAACGGTATTATGCGGTTGAAATATTGCATTGCATACTCTGGCGAGTTTTCGGCGGTTCGGCCACTTTGTGTCATTTTTCCCTAAAGCTTAAAAATAGAAAACAAGGCGGTTGTTAAATGGGCCAATTCTATATAACGAGCGTCTTTTTCTCTGCTTGTCCTTACGTCTTGACATGGATGTTTCTTATCGTTCTGGGTTCTGAGAAAGCATATTCTCATTCCCTAATTCTATATAAAGGGATTATCCTTTTTGCTCTTCTTTAATTCTATTAAGTTAAAAATTTGGTCATTCATTTAAAGAAATTACATTTTATGATGTTAATGCTTTCGAGCCTTTGTTTAAGCATCTTGTTCAAAAAACCATGTATGTAAACATCGTACTCGGAATATGTATGGTTCGCGCCTGCGGGAATAAACAGGACTGCAAAGATAATGATAAAATCAAAATCAAGAAACACATAGGCACACTGTTTCGTTTTGTGTCTTGCGACTGTTCTTTCTCGAGGTGATCATTTTAGATGCGATTCTCTCAATTTTGTTAGAATTATACTCGTTATAGAGTAAACTACTTGACGGAACTCTGCAATGACTTAGTAATGTTTCCCCAAAATATAGACTGTTGGCCATTTTCGGCCTTTTTTCCGGCTGTATTCACGTTTTACGCGTTTCGGGTACAGAGGTATAATGTCATCAGTACAAACACACGCACCGCAAGCGCAACAGAACTATAGAACTGTATTTTGATTCATAGGCCAGGGTGAATATTATTGGTTGATGTTACTTGCGTCTTCGCATCTTGGTGGGCTATATATAATTGCTTTGAGATGCTTATTACATTTCGTCTTTGTTGTGCTTGGCAAAAAAGAATTTATTTTATGATTCATGTGGGTTGCCGCAATGGCATGGCATGGCCACGCGTGCAGAAGTTAGAAGGCGCGTCGAACTATGATGGTCTAAGGTTGCGACAACCCTAGTCTATAGTTGAGTACACTGCAAAAATACAGCGCAAAACTATTTTATAAACAACGAAAATAAAGCGGTTTCGGGCTGAGCCAACCATTCAGGTACATAAACTCTTATAGGCTATAAGCATCTCAACACCTTCTGTTATTTTTTGCTCAAGTTCGCCAATTTTTTTTTAACTTTATTTAAGAAGAGGCGCACTCGTGTTCGGGCGGAGACCTGCTGGGCTAAACCGGGCCTTAAATCCAGAGAGCAGTTTTCTAAACCAAAGTCCAACCCCCTTGAAAGCAAGTCTCTACGAGTTTAAGAGACTGTGGGCCTTGTGGAAAGAAAGACTTGCTAAGCAACCAAGTCACATCTATTGGTATTAAACCTTGTGAGCATCCTCCACCTTAGCTGACTCCTCATGGGCTGAATGGCGATGTTCCTCAACCCATTGAGAACCAGAATCGGGCCGATCTAAGTTTCTTGGCAGAGTGTGGGGCTACCTGGAAGCAGAGCACACTACCTGTGGTTGTGTAAGCAGCACCACAGACATTGGAACATATCTTGGTCTCAATGGTCTGCCCACTGTTGGAGAAACAATGCACAAACAAGGACCTTGCGGAATTCATGAAGCAGCCAGACATTACACACCTCTGGCTAATTACTATTTGAGAAGCGCACTGTTAGGACGAGGCGATAGAAAAATATAAACTAGGGCTAAATGTGCTGTTCTGAAGAAGCAGCTATTCATCATGCACGTGTTCTAGTGAAAAGCCTGATGAATTTGGGGACGGATGGTTATTTTGAGTAAGTAAGGCAGAAGATGTAATTTACAGATTTTCCACAGATGCCCCATTAATCAGTTTATATTGAATTTGATAATCCGTGTACAATACAAAATTCGAGGTACACCCCATATAGGACTTCTGTCATGGTTAATATGGTTTTTCTGACCAACATTGGTTGATCAAAACGGCAATCTAGATTTGAGACTGAAGGAATTTCTGAATTTTCAAAGATACCCCTTTAATCCGCCAACATTGTCTTTCACCCAATCTGTTACACTCTATATGGTCCTTGCGTCAGAGGTTCTTCTATTTAAGTGATCATACGCATTTAATTTGAGACGCAAAGCAGACAATGTGATAGATTTGACGAAGAAAGGAATGCCCCTTAAGTCGTCCTACATGACCTTTGACCCCAATGTGTTTTACACCCTTATGGGTCTTAGTCGTGGTTCTTCTACGCAACTTTGGTGATCATAGGGCAATTAATATTTGAGGCAAAAAATGGAATTTACAGATTTCAAAGAATACCCCTTAAATCCCCTACCCTGTTTCCACCTCAATCTGTGTAATCACAACCCTATATAGGCTTGGGTAGATGGTTCTTTTGACTGAAATTTGTGATCATAGGCAAATTGATTTGTGTGAGAAGAAGGAATTAATAGTTTTTCCAGAATGCCCCTTTATCGGCCTACATGGCCTTTCACCCCAATCTATGTACACAAACCCTATTATGGGCCTTGGGTTCATGGTTCTTCTGAAAACTGAAATTTGTGACCATAGTAATTGATTAATGGCAGAAGAAGGAATTTATAATTTTTCAAATAATGCCCCTTTAAAGGACGCATAACTTTGGGGTCATCAGCAAATCTGATACAACACCATATATGACGCTTGGTCGCAGTGGGTCTTCAGAACAAGTTTGGTTGAATCGGCCCAAGCGTTTGGTTAGGAGGCGAAATCATTTTAATGAGGGCGTTTGGAAAGGAAAGAAGGAAAGAAAGAAAGAACGCCAGGAGCACAATATGTCAGCTGTGCTACACGCTACATAAAATATAGGTATTTACTACTGGTGACCCAGAAAATTTGTCTTACTGTATGTTTTATTTTGTTTTTGTTTAACGCCTGAAATGGGTTCAGATCTTATACAATAATTATAACTTACACACCGAATTTGGTATCTTTTCGTGCTGTTGCGGAGGTTCAACAAAGAGTAAATCGTTGTGGTCAGAAACGCGTTGGTCACGGGATGTTTGTACGCTGTAAAATATAAATTAGTCAATCTTCTGCAAATTAGTCCTATTAGACATCGTTTTGACTACAAAAGGGCGTCTCATAGAACTAATCTGCAGAAAAATGCCTAATTTATGTTTACAGTGTACGCTGGCTTCTAAATCGGGTTTTTAATAACGTTGCAGAGAAAGAACAAATACGTCTGCATATCGTCACAAATCCGTACATTTATACCGGAAGAAAATAAAATTGTCACCTTTATTCGGATAAAGATTTGACTTTAAACTTAACAATTTATTGTTTCGACTATACCGTTATGTTGCTTTAACAATATTTTCAATACTGTTGTTAACACTTCATCTCTTAAGAAATTAAAACAAAAACAAACAAACAAACAAACAAACAAATAAACAAACAAGCAAACAAATTTAGAGGCAACTGCACCAAATTGGCGTAAGTATTAAGCCTCGTTCATAACTACGCACTAACTTCAGCTTAAGTTACTAAAAAAAAGTTGGAGCGTAAAAATTCTTGCACTTTTAGAAATCTTCGCAAATTTACATGCACTGTTAAAGGTCCATGGCCCGATCGCTAATAGCCTCGTCTCCAGAAGCTCCAGATTTTACCGGAAGTGGTCAACATTTCGGTATCAGAAGAAAACTACTATTTTTCTCATTTAACCTGTGAAATCTTAGAGCCAAAGGATGTTTCGTTTGGAAGTTATGAGCGAAAATGTGCCCCATTTTCGTCGACCAATATTAATTTTACACAGTACTCTATGGAGATTACAAAATCACATTTTAGCTCTCGCATCAAAACGGTTTGAAATATCGGCGCGAAACTTTACAGATGGGGTTTTGGAGTGAAGGCCAATCTATCAAGATGAAAACTTCATATCTTTAAATCGGGCCATCCCCCTTTAATTAATGCTTGAAATTTTAAAGATTTGTTGTATTTTCTTTGCTGTGAAATGAATGATCGATTGTCGATTTTTTTAAAGAACTGAAAGTGGCCTGGACAAACGCACAGTACACCCTGCAGTTCAAAACGGCTAAATAACATAAAAATATTACCAAGAATGACTTTAGACGGTAATTTACTGGCAGTTGGAGGATGCATTATGCAGACTGTTAGTATAGGGAACCGTAAACTTAACCAAACAGTATAACATTTATTTAATAATAATTCTTTGTTGTAATTCTGCTATCGTTTACGGCTAATAAGCGTGCCCTTGTCCAGAGTATTATTACAGAATTCGCCATAATGCCTATGTCACGTTTAAAATAAAGAAAAGCCTGAGAAATTCTGGTATTTTATCGTTAGTCATGTTATTTACAGAGATATATTACAATTTAGCTCCTTTACAGTAATTAAAAAACTATTTCTCATAACTCACATCTCATTTGATTTAGAGGTTACCTCGAATTTAATAGGCGTCTTTTTTCATATAGGTGATGATGGAATTTAAAAAAAGGAATACATGTTAAATGCATTTACAAGCTAAACGATAGAAACCAAGAAAGACAAAAAGAAAAGTAGTAGTAGAAGGAGCAGTAGACGAGAACAAGAAGGAAAAGACGGCGAAGATGACGACGACAAAAAGACGACGACGATGAGGAGGAGGAGGAGGAGAAGGAGGAGGATGGTGATGATGATGATGATGTGATGATGATGATGATGATGATGATTGATGATGACGATGACTGCATGGTTACACATTATTCCGTGTGAGTTTCATTAAAAATCTTACAACAACATCAACTCAAATAATATTAACATCATCAACATCAATAATAAGAATGACAACATCAACATTAACATAAAAAACAACCCCCAACAAAACAACCAAAACAAAAAAAAAAAAAAAAAAAACACACCCTCAGTCACAACCACAGAATTTGCTCTCTGATAATAGCTCCTATTTTTCTCATTTACCCTGTGAAATTTTAGGGCTAAAGGATGTTTGGTTTGGTTGGATGTTATGAGCGAAAATGTATCCCATTTTGGTCGACCAATTGTTATATCAATTATTAATATTAATTTTACACAGTATTCTATATGGAGATTACAAAATCACATTTTAGCTCTCGCATCAAAATGGGTTGAAATGTCGGCGCGAAACTTTACAGATGGGGTTTTAGTGCGAAGACCATTTATGCCCGCATTTATGGCATTCTATCAAGATGAAAACTGTTATCCTTATATTAACATCATTCGTCCATATCTGAGGTAGTGAGGCAGGGAAGTAAAAATCAATTAAAATGTTAAAAAGGTTAGCATTTATTATGAATATGCATGTATCGATGTAGTGTTTCTTCATGGCGTAATTGTCAAATTTGGGTGCTTTTATTGCCAAAAAATGTCCCTTATCCACCTCGAAGAAATGATTGCTTAGTTAAATCGTTTCTAACCAACATTTTAGGGTACTTATGTTTAAGCATTCACGATAAACATCGGTTAATCATTTGGCGCTCTTACGGATTTGGAAATATATCGTTCAAACGTTTATTATATTGTTTTGGATTGCAATATTGTGCTCTTGTTTCAAAGCTGTTATTTATGTCTCTTTGTTATTATTTGTTCGTAAAATCAAATCACATTTACGACAGTTGTTTAAGAATTTATGAAGCTTTTCAAAAAGATGTCAACAATCAACATGAAATTAACACAAAGTAATGGTTTATTTATCCCTTTGCTGTAATTGGAATCAACCAAGGTCTTTAAACTTATAAGTGTATGCCACATCTCGAGATACGAGACATGGAGAATGTCTAGTAATCTACTTCAATGCTCCGCCACCCTTCAAATTCGACGGTACCCAAATAAAGTGCCGAATAATGAGAAAAAGTTACAATGTTGATGTAAACAACTATCACCAAGTGCCACTTTTCCTCTTCAGAATATCATCTTCTTAAATGTTAAAATACTAATGGCCCCGCAATCTATTTTGGTTGGTTAATCTAAACTATAATGGGGTGTTATTATGCCATTTAATGTCGAGACACAAGCTGGACTATGTCTGCCGACTTCTATTGTCAATTTTATTGGAGGTGTCTTTCAGGGAGGAGCTTTAACACTTATCTTTTTGTTGCTTGGTGAAAAGCAACTCAATCTGTGTCTTCTTTTTTCTTTTGAATTCGGTCAGGCGAATGGGTCTTGCATGACCTGTTATCATGGTTCAGTATTTTGAAGCGTAGCAACCATGGTTATGCATAGCCGTGGCTAAAACAATTTCATATGTTATTATTACAAATTAAAAAGAAAATATTTCCTCCCCATAATTTTTGCGTCCTAAATGATATTTGTTTTGACCAGGCATGTCAAAAGTGTTATCTTTGTACTTGACATGCGTATACTTTGCTACCTGCTAACGAACCAATAAAAATGTAGCTTATGGATGAAAAACTTTGGTATAGTTTGGGACGTTTTTTTTTTCTCAAAAAAAGTGCAAAGAATTTACGGGATGAGCCCTAGGCAGTCCTCGCGCTAATCCTCAGCAGGTAGTGCTAATCTAAGCTGGCGCATTACTTCGTAACTTCACCCGAGGGACATAAAATCGGGGTACCTGTACTTTTTAGCTGTCGTTGTCTGGGGTGCAAGGGTGCGGGAAACACCATTTTCAAAATAGTTCCTGACATACTTTTTCATCTGTTTGTTAAGTGCAAACTCAAATGAATTATTAACTTAGTAATCTACAACTTTGAACACATACTGATCTGATTATTGTCACTTGTTTTAACAGAATAGGCGCATTAAATTATCGCCATTTCATTAATTATTATAATACATTATAAGTTCAGTTTAGACCTAAAATATTAATGACACTCAAGAAACAGTTAATGTAATTAAATGAAATGCACAAAGTTTGCTAATTTTTTGATTACCTATGGTAATCGAATCATCACTGAACATTGTTCAGTCATTATTATTTTGGTTTTAATGGTTCAAATTGGGCAACATTGCATTTTGCAAGACTAAAGACAGAGGAGTAAAATTCATAATTCTCTTTCACAGAAGCGTTTAGAGAAAATGGACAAAACCAACGGGGAGGGTTTAACTGAGCTCACAATCATATCAAACTATTACTTTCTATTAATTAATTAATGAAATAAAAACAATTGTAAATTTGTTTCCTCCACCTAATGCATTTTTCGAATGATAGATAAGCAAACAATAGAACACATTATCATATTAAATTCATATTTAGGCCTAAGGCCGACTCAGAGGTTTCCCGGGAATGCCGCCCTCATTTTTCTTACAAATTGTGTTTTTTGTAAAATGCCTTATACTAATACTAATCAAATGTGAAATAACAAGCTCAAATCAATGTCCTTCAGTACAGGAAAATAGAGAAATTTCCCCAAGTTAATTAATCTCCTTTGAGTTATCATTTCACAGAGTCCTATCTAATTTTTCGCGCTACCATGGTAACATGTAAAGATACGCAGCTTTTGCATCGTTTTAGTTATTCTCAGAACTAACCTCTGCGTATGGAAATGCTCAAAATTATTTTTTACTTTTTCTGTCCGAACTAGTATTTTCTGGGTATCCTTTTCAAACGCACTATTATCTAAACAATGTATACAGCATGTCAACAACAACAACATTGGAGGTCTTGTTAATTCACACCAACCGGATTTGTTTTATTTTAAACAAGGTCACTTTATAATTTTATGCAAAAGAATCTAGGCAGGAATGGTAACAAACACCTGGTCCAATCAACCACACATTGGATATGAGATTTTATCTACGGACCAGCAGAGCTTTTACTTGTCCACACAAACTCTCCTGGATGTGTCAAAACTCTTGTTTAGTCCTGCAGAGAAGCAGCAGACGAGGCCGGAAAGAGCCGTCAATCGATCCGGGGTTGACTAGGCCGTAACCAAGGAGAAGGCATGTCCGAATACTTGGGAACTTTAAGTTGTTGTAAGGGAGCGATTTATTTTCGACTAGCGCTCCTCTTTCTGTTGCTTTAAAAAAGTTTTAAAAAAGCAGTTACTCTCATCTCACTAACTTTTAAACAGTTCTTGTTCCCTTCTTTTTATGTTCTTCTCTCCTCTTCTCTGACTTTCAATATATAATTAAAATAAAACTTAGAGAAATAGTGATAAGGGATTCCCAATCTCCATGGGATAAATGTTGATCGCTCCCTATAAGAGGCCAGTATTGATAGACAGGTATTATGAGGTATAATGATTGTATCAACACCAAATAAGGCCCAAACATGTGGTGTCAAGATTTTACGGTATATGGATTGGTAGCCATCAAAAATGTGACTATTAAATGCACTCGCGCGCGCACACATTTTGTATGCATTAACTAGCCATTTTGTGTGCATTTACTAGCGGACAATTATACAAAAAATATACGGCATTGTTGGTAAAGGAAATTTATTTTGTTCAGCTGTAATTGCTGTTCAGATGTAATTAGCGACAGTATTTTGGAGAGTTTACACATAATTTATGTTTTTTCACATTCCCGAACACACGCACGCACACACATAAACGTACGCATACACACAAACGCACGAGCACATAAATACGAGCGAACCGCCGCACCCCTTCTCATATTCTTCGTACCGCTGTATTATCTATAATAAGCAGATTTGATCACACACGCACACGCATGCGAAATCACAACTGCACACTACACACCACCCAAACACACACACCCTAACACACTCACACACATATCCCCACACACTTGTTTTACAGCCAATTAGAATAGATATATATTTTATAAGTGCGCGCGCTCCCACACACGCATATAACAATACACAAGAGTACACAGAGTTGATTATAAAAATTCAAATTACTCAGAACAGAATAAAAAAAGAAACTTTTAACGACTCGTTCGATTTTTTGTTGTTAAAAGCTGTAATTACTATCTACAAATTATTTGTGTTGTTTACATGTTATTTTTGTTTGTTACCATCATGGTATGCATCAATTAGCCAAATGAAATGATAACAATGCAATCAAGAAACACCCCTCCGATGACCACTTATAAATTGGTTAAATCATTTTGCTATATAAATATAATTTTGACTATCTACTTTAAAATATTCAAGCAGATACAAATATGGTACACTGGAGATTTTAGAAATAAAATAAAAATACTGTATTAGAACAAACAATAAAGAAATATGGGAAACACGGTGGATGACAAGGTGGCGGCAGCAATGTCTCTGGAACCTGCTTGCTTATACATCATCTAGATGGACCAATTGAGAATCAATTTTACAATCATTGGGCCCCAGTGTAATTGACACATCCACTCAGTTATTATAACTGTCCCACCAATTGCTCGTGTTCGACTGGTAGAATAGCAATTGAATCCCGGTTGGTAGCTGCTTAGGATTCCCAATCCCTCACAGCAGCCCTGACAGTTTTCAATCTAAGGAGCTTTTCTAAAGTTGCGCTTTATACCATAGCCTGTGTCATTTGAGCTCATTTCTCCGCCTTATTGGCATTAAGTTTGTCAGTGCATAACACGGCACCAATTGGCAATAGGTTAAGAGGTCTAGGGTAATAGCTGTCAAACTCAGCAAATAACCACACGGGGCAAGACACCAGTGACGTCATCGTTAAAAAGAGTATCCTTTAGGTATAATCAAGCGACCAATCAGGAAGTTGCTTAAACGAGACGTTTGGGTATGCACGCAGCCGGACAAAACAAATAAAGCAAAAAGGAGTCAAAAGAGGGCGGATCGGCGTTGAGCGCGCTGTCACTCAACGCTGCTCGTGCCAGGGTTGCTAAACTGGTGGTAACAGTTCGTAAGAGTGGCAGTATTCAGGTCGACACCAAAAACCAGTCATTCTTTTATTCTCGCTCAACCACGACTGACACAGTTAGCGGTTGTCGGGTCGAAACTTTATATATACTTCATGCACGCCTAAATGGACCGTCATTGTGAAACTATTTCTGAGGAATCTACTTCGTCGTAACTTTTTCTGCTGTTGCTCACTTAGAGTTCCTGAATACTGATATATAAAATCTTGCCGTCTGACTCACCCGACTAGATACCCTAACCTACCCTATGGTCTGTACGATGAATCTTGGATCTGGTACGCTGGATTCTCAGCAGAACGCCGTCGATATGCCGGTCGTACCCCACCATCCACCGCCTTCTGCCGCCCATTCACATGGCGGCCCAACACTTCTGATACGGGCAGAAAAACCTTACCCGCGGACCCCAAAATGTGCCCGTTGCAGAAACCACGGTGTTGTATCTGCACTCAAAGGCCACAAGAGATACTGCAGATGGAGAGACTGTGTATGTGCTAAATGTACCTTGATAGCGGAACGCCAGAGAGTTATGGCAGCTCAGGTTGCTTTGAGAAGGCAACAGGCGCAAGAAGAAAACGAAGCTAAAGAACTGGGTCTGTACTATGAAACCTCTGATGGAGCTATTTATGCCATGAACGGAGTTGCCGTGCAGACACACAAACCGTATGATCCTTACAACTCAAGTGCTGGAAGCCCGGGTAAGAGCTCACTCAAATTATGTATTGTCTTTCGTTAACTTTAGAATCATGAACAAATTAGTTACCATTGAAATACTTAACAATTTCGCGTCCTCTTCAAAGGACTACCACAGTGTCATCATACCTACTATTTTAATCTGTTAGGTGATCGCATCTCTGACCAAATTCAAGCGCATTTAGATCATTTGTATCTTCTTGATAGACGCTCGTAAAAGTGTTTCCAGAAAAGATATAGAAGAGTTAACAACGAAAGTCTAGGATTGAAAAACGTGTTTTCTGAAAAGCCATGCGTCAGGCAGTTCATCAGAAGTTTAAAAAGGGTGCTAGTTTTCACGTTTATATCACGAAACCGTAAAAAATCCAACGGTATGACTGTCACACTTCTTTCAAGCTTACTCTATATTCAACAGGACCACAATGATATTAAGGTGTTCTGTAGAGATTTCAGATTCAACAATGGCTGAGAGGCTAGTCAAACACTTTTGTACTGCGCATTTGAGGATAATATTAAGCCGTCATAATATTGACTCAGGTCAGAGCTGCAATAGGGGCTAGAAAAATAACTCACAATCACGTCAGTCTTTATGACTATTGACTAAGTTTGTGATTTCTGTATCAGATTTAGGCTGTTGGTGAATGGGGCTACTAACCCCGAAAGCGTTTGCCAAATACGAGCAAAGTTTAGGACAATTAAGTTTAGAAACGACAAACGCAATAAAGGACAGAAGACTGTAGTGGATACATCGTTGACGTCGCATTACAAAAGTTGCATATTTTACCAATATTGTGCCATCGTTTGAAAGGTGTTCCTTGGCGTACCTATGGGAATCTGAAGTTTTGAAAATCTGCTTTATGAATCATTTATGAAATTGATGAAACAGAAATGCCGTTATAATTGGTTGAAGGGATAATTACTGGTAGTATAAGTTTGTCAGATTAGGCCACATATCATTAGGTAAATGTTTGTGCCAATCTAGAATCTGGCAATACTATTCTTCCAACCCATTTTGATTGCTAATTAGATCATGGACGTACTAATTAAAGGTTTAAGATTAGATTCAGCTTGGTGTGATACAGAAGGGAATAATAAGTAAACAACTAAGATCTCAATGAAAATTGTAAATGAAACCACTCAATCTCATCTTCGCCAAATCCAATGCACAACATTATTATCATGACCATGATGTATATCTGGCTTACGCTTTCTTGGCCGATATCTGCCCAAACAAAGCTCTTCTAGGCCTACTATAAATGCAAATTATGTCATTAAAAGTGCTTTAGTTGACACTTTTCAGCCGAGCCAGGTCGCTACTAACGGGCCTTTCTTTGGGTAACAATTGTCAGGAGTCGAGGTGGTATCGTGTGTGTGGTACTGGTATTGTTATATTCGTACAGTATTGTGCAAGTCAGTAACATCCCCGTCCAAGAATTTAGTGTTATCTATAATAGATTACGCATCAAATAAATGAAAATTATCCTTTCTTCTTTTCATCATGTATTTCATTCTCTTTTCATAAGCTTTTTGCATACGATTCTCTCGCATTTTAAGCATTAACATCACTATCAAAAACGCTATGTTAATATTGACACAATAAAACGGTATATACTGTGACCATCAGAAGTTTCTATTGTTGACCCGTTTACTACTAAATTGTGAGCCACTTTCAGGCCAATTATTACAATTATCACCAGGAGTCAAATTAAAGAGGCGTAATCATCATTATCTTTATGACCGAATCAAATAGTACAATACCCATTAGAATGATTATACCAGCAGTCATTAACCATAAACACATTTGGTGGATGCATTCAGCTTGCAAACTTTGAGCCGAATGCAACGGCTAAGCAAGTTCCACCTACACCCGTCTCGTTGTAGAGTTTTAGAGTGCTACGTGCGTTTTCTTTACCTTCAAAAGTAATTTGAAACACTTTTAACAAAGGCCATCTTGCTAATTAAAAGCTGTCATATTGACAAGACATGATGTCTTGGTAGTGTTACAGAAATTTATTAAACTTATTTACAATTTGTCTTCATGATATTAGAGGTATAAACGAAATACTGATACTATAAAATTTAAAAACATGGTAATTGATTCACATCCATCTTGAAAAGTATGTAAATAACAAGTAAGATCCGCAAAAGCCATAGAAGGCTTATGTTATCTATCGGCAAATATACTTGCAGAATCCACCACGAAATATCTCTATTAACTATTTAACATGATTAACAAATTAGCTTCCTTATTCTAATTTGATATCTTTAAGTTAACACTGGTGTAAATAATTAACAATTGATGCGAGAGTCATCATATTAACTACATAAAATCGTAGATAGCAATACTTTAGTAAACAAAACAACTTTTAGCTTAAATGTTAAACAATGTTGATCATTCATACCGTCTCTCTATAATACCATAGGGAAACTAACCATATTTTATTTAAATAATTTGGGAGCAAAATAGCCGGTTACGATATCGTCAAAATCGAATCACTCCCATAAGATTGTTGCTTAAGTTTAAAAGTCAAGGTTTTAGACAATTGTGGGTGCAACTTCTTCAAGACTGAATAATTCTTATAACCTGTAAATAAGTTCGTCATCATTGTTATTGAGATTTCGACATCAGTAACCCACAAAAAGTAGCACTCATAACTTGCAAGAGCCTTATATCATCACTTTTGAAAGCTCTCATAGGCCTATATTTGATAGAAGGTCGTAGTAGACAGAATTTTCTAAAATTGATCGTGCCAATAATTTGGTATTAAAACGGTGTTTGCAATATCTTCAAGTAATTTGGGTCGTGTAACAATATCTTCTAGGTCTTGTTTCTGCAATACACTTATTCAGGAAAGCGATTTCGATCTGCAATATAACCAATGTTCAACATTCCGCACATTGTGTTTCCATGTATCACTGCCAAACTTCTCTATACCACTGCATACATTCCATGATGTCCATATTTTGTAACAGAGCAAACTCTTGCTTACATTAACCACGAGGGTGTTATTATCGAAACCATCTCACGTTTATCAGTCGCTGTTAAGTTTATTTTACCTCACCGCGAAGGCCGGATGATGTTATTTTTCCTCTATATTAGATTATTTGCATATCTTAGCTACAGGTGACCTATGAACTCCAGTGTACGAAGGACAAAATAAGTTCCACCACACTTTTACTTGCTATTTGCTCTTCAAACTTTGATTCAAAAGCACCCTCGTTTCCACTATGAAAAGATGAGTTCAACAATTCAACTTGTGTTTGGAAATATAGAAATAGGCAGCTGCAACTTCAATAAAAAGGTTCTTAGTTATGAAATCATAAATCAAATAATACAATGCATATACGTGGAATTCTAGATGTAAAGTTCGTTAATAATTTCTAATTATTTTTTTAAATATGGTTTTAATTTCTCAACATTGTACAGGCGCGATTTGGTCATATGTATATATATATTCTTATTGTTTATTAAAACGATCTAGAATTTGATCAAAATAACGAAGCTCGACATTTTAAAATATGAGAAGCTTTTCAAAAAATTTACATGGTTTAAGGTCAATATATAAAATGAACAAAAAAAGTTGGAAATTAATTGGATGAAGAAACTCAAAATACCTATAAAATATAGTACAGGTTTCAGGTAAATTTACATGTACTAATAAACCTTAAAACAGATCTTTGGACTTAACCAGATAAAGATCTACCTAAGATCTGGGGAATTTTAAAGATAAATTTACATAATTAACGAGGACAAATGAGCCTAAAATGGATAATGAAGAAACAAATCGTAAGGATAGGAAAGAAACTTTGTGGTACAGACGAAACAATAACATTAAACGCGACATTAATTAGTTAAATTATTAATTAGCTCAAAAGTTCTGCTCAGAGCTACACCTTCCTTGATTTCATGAAATTGAAAGACATGTATGAGATTGAAAGAGTTAAAGTTTCCACTTCAAAAAACAACATCCACACATATATTTTTACACATATTAAATATCTAATTAAGCATTAATTGTATTTAATAATGGATACAATAGTTACAGCCTCAACACTTGGAAGTGCATATGAACCCGTAGCACAATTGTTGCAATGAAAATTAACAGTCACGTTGAATTGATAACAATAACCCAATTTTGAAATCACGGTCTTCAATATAACAGACGCAGTATTTTCCTTTCAAAGGGTGCCCAACTGTCAGTAAAACTGACTGGCGTGACATCATCCGCGAAGTAGATTGTTATGATATGTCGTTTTCTGGATTTTCTCTACACCTAATCCACACCATCGCTAGTCCATACTTAAGAGGTAAAAATAAGCCCAACGTGGTCTTTTGTCATGGCTTAGAAATTTGTACTCTAGTTATCAACATGTTAAAGTTTTCATTTATTTGATTGATCTTTTACGTAATTTGTCTCATAATGTCGACCAGGAGATGCAGCCATTTTAGTATATAATCTGAAATTGTATATGCTCATGATGTTGTAGCTATGGAATCACTATTGAACAAAGCACAACTCCGTTCTTGTTACTATGTTCACTATTTGTTTTCTTCATTTATATTAATATATAGCAGCAATGTCAAATGTCTGTTAACGAGTCAAAGAAATGGTTAAGAAACTTGTTCCAAGTTTCATTCGAACTGTCTGTTGTCAAGAACATGAAGAATGGGCCTTTGAATAGTCCATTGAAAAAAGAACTTTAACTCATTGAGGAATATTATCTTTTTGCACACATGATCAATTTATTTCTTACATTGAACTTTTCTGGACACCTACACACCACTCTTTCAGACACCTAACTTGTCGAAAAATCACAAACGAACAGGAGGGAAATACCTGTAACAAACTTACTGACCCATTTGTTTTCAGTCACAATATGAAAAGTTGTTTCTAACATGTTTGATGTTAAGTCAAACATGAAATTGCTTTCATATACGGTATTTCTCATCTAAAATAGCAATTGGTGTAAAATGAAAGGCGCAAATCTTTTTTCTTTTTGCTTAAAGATTCAAACGGCATAGGTAGCTTACTCGAAAATATATTTTATGTTAATTTAATGAACAAAATATGTATACTTAGCCAAACTGAATATGGAATGTTAAGCCTGGCGAAGTCGAATGAAAGAAATTTGTCATCAATCGTTTATTAACCAATTACTACATACATTGAATTGACCTATTTTTATAATTTTATCCAGATACCAATAACCGTTTAGCTTTAATCGAACGAAAATAGAGATTAGAAAGAAAATAATAAAAACGTTATAATAAACTTCTCTAGTCATTGAAAAAATTATCAGTTTGTTTTCAATAAAGTTATTATTTTATTAGACAACATTTTGGCAGGTTTAAGCTGCTGTAATTATGAAAGAGAGAGAGAGAGAGATACTTAACTGTTGTTATGAACTTTGAATTTTAGCAGCAGTGTGAATTTCAAACTGCCAAATCAATGTTACATCATCAAACTCTTGCACATCATTAATAGCAGTTTAAATAAGTATCGCAAGGGAATTGTAAATATGATGTGGACACTTCTGGAATCAAATAGCATCGATTAGAGGCTATTGTACCTCAGAAACATCTGTCAGGGCCGAGAGATCTAATACACCACCGCATTTAGCAATCGTCATTTCGCAGCTAAAATCAACACCGCCGTCCATATTAACTGTTACTATTACCCTTAAGCGACTGTTTAATGGCGATACTCCCTTGTAACCCGTTTTTCTGGCAAGAGACGCATATTATTACCAATCAATATTCCCTTATACAGCAGTTACCGTTATAAGCTTATGTAAAATACTTCTAACGATATCTTATAAATTGATTTTAATGTAGATGTCAAATTACTTAGTAAACATCTTGCATGAGTTGTCGGTTATTATGAGTGTACATCTTGGCGCCTCAAGTGCCGGCAAGTAGGGGGAATAGATAACATAAATTAATTGTTTTATCACTCAGTCATAGCTGATTCGATTTGTAGGATGTTGGGTGATGTTCGTCGCGGGTATTGATGTGTATAGTGAAATGGTAATGGCGTAGCGAGGTGTGCCCTACGGGGGGAAAGGAAAGAGAGAGAAAACGAGAGAAGATGTACCGTTTAGGTTGATTTCTGTCTTAAGGGGAGACACTTCAGCTGAAGCATGCAATGCTTTTGTACTTTGCCGGTAGATGTTCTCATTTTTTTTGTACCTGACTGTATCATCTAATGCTCATTTGATGTTGCAGTTGTTCCCCCTAGTTGCAATTATTTGTTACTCTCCATTGGCATTCTACTGCAGTAGTCTCGTTTAAAGGACACGGTTCAGTAACCCATTGCGCGTAGTACTTATATGACCTGATCTGAATAGGTTGATTGGTGCTAGTCATGAACTGTGCCCTTGAGCATATTTGGGATCGAGGCTACTCACCTCCAGATTTTAATCCAAACTTGATTTCCTCATAACAGTTAAACATCAAACAATCAGAAGTTATTACATGATTGATTGTAAAATAAAAAAATCGGTTTAAAGTATATTTGATCATGACCTTCAATAATGCACTTTCATTCATCGTTGCGGACTTTTAAGAACTATAGGCCATATATGAAAATGCGCATGAGATTATTTAAGTCTGGAGAAAATATACCTGTACCAATCGAAGAAACTGTACATGGCCACCATTTTATTAAAGTTCATATAGTAAGCTGTTACACAAGATCCGGGTATGTTCGAATTGCTCGTGCTAATTTCAAATAAATATTAGAGATATCATGGAAATACACTACGACATTGCCAAGGTATGGTGTAATCCCAAAGGTTCTACAGATCTAGTTGATTTTATTTAAAAGAAATTGTTCCTGTCGCTGATCTAAATGTCTGGCTAAAACCACCTGTGAGAAATACAAAATAATTTTTGAGCTACTTTCTTTTTCTAATATTTTCAGCGACCATATCATGCGGAATGTTGAGTCAGTTAGCAGACGACATCTTCTATTCCGTTTCCCGCGCTGTTAATTCAACTAACTGAAAACAATTTGATACTCTTAGCATCCACGCCTTTGGACAATGCTATTAAGTATTCGCATACATGATTGGGAATCTTCAAACGAAGCCGACGTCGGTTAAAAGAAAGAAAGGGAAGAAATCAAACCTAACGATTTACCGAGACACGAAAGATTGCAAATGATTAGGTCTCTCACGCGCGCAACTATTTCAAGTTATCTTCTGCTCGAAGAAGCGAACTAAAACGACGATGCAACGTCGCGAATAAAAAGCTGTTAACGTGTTCATTTTTTTTTTCAAAAAATGTAAGCTAATTGAGTAAGACTAAAACTAGAACCATGAAAATGGCGTGGACTGTTCAGTAAGAGTTATCGAACCATGTGAAGAAACTTGACACAGTTCTATTCATTTGAAAATCTGTGACACCATCTCTTCAGCCTTGAAAGTTAAGCAAGTACAACTGTTTCAGAAATCTAAGACAGTACCTTTTTGTAAACCTTTTTATTGGGATCTTTATAATTAGTATCATTAATTTGATCGAATGTATAGTAATATAAAGATTTCAAATATTGACCCACACTGGATGGGTATTTAAGACCTTTCAAAGTTTAACCATGTTAATCAACACCTGTCTATTATAGAAGTTTTGAATTTCAACTTGTTGTTTCCGTCACATTTTATCCGAGTGGAAAAGTAGGATGTTTTTAAAATTCAGTTATTCATTAAAATGTCTTCATGTCAAAGTATCTTATAATATCAAGCCGACGGTTGTTAGATAACAGCAGCTTGTTGCGTGTTCTGAGGGGAAACAAAGCAAGGTTACATAGTGCTAATGAAGGGAACTTGTCACTACAATTTCTCTAGTGAAGGGGAAAAGCCACATGAAAAGTCATCGGAGTCCATTTACTAGACGGGGGAAACCGAGACAAAATGAAAGGCTATCAAGTGGAAATGGTAATCGCGAGGCGTGAATTTCAGCCCGACAAAAGCACTTTTAACGTGTTAATGATGAAACTGTTGCGCGGTGTACTATTGACATATTTGAGAAATGCACTTAGCGTTGTGTTAAGTGGATACAGATTTGTAGATCACCAAGGAGGAAGCAACGTACTTTGGCCATTTTTTTCAGCGTACTCGCGTATTTTCGCCAGACGGATGCGATAGCAGGAATGATTTAGGACGCGTACTACGATCTTGACCGTTAAACAAGGTGATAAGGTCACGAGGTTATGATAGTTAAATTTACACAAATTCTTCTAAAAACTAGCAATGAAAAAAAACGGAACCATCTACCATCCATCCCGCAGATAGGTTTAGATGTCATGCGCACCATATGCGTATTTATACTTTGGAATGTGGATTTCTTTCGTTCATGCCACCATCGAACAAAAGAATTCCAGGTATTGCATACAAGTGCGCCCTGTGCGCGTGACATGGAAGCCTCATTACCACAAACGGTTCATTTAAGTATGTTGACAAAAGCTTATGACATCATTTTGTAGATTTTGACCTAAAATATCGTAGCTCTTTCAGAAATTTCCTTTTGGGTTCACGGTGTGTGTGTGTGTGTGTGTGTCTGTGTGTGTGTGAAATGATGTATTTTTTTAAATAGAAAAAGACGACTATTATAGCTATATAATAAAATTACATCATTAATTAGAGTAATTTTCCCTAAGAAATTAATTTGATCACTTTAGTTCAGAAGTTTCAAGTTGGAAGCCCAAAGAGTGGCATCAATAAGGCAAAATGAACATTATAGAAAAAAATTGTTTTTGTTTGAAGTACTCACAAATTGAGTAATGTTAAATTTCAAGTTGTAAAGTACAAAGAAAAAAATTAGTTTGTAAGGGAGATGTTGAATATGTTGTCCCCTGTCAAATGGAAAGTACCGGATCTTCTTCGCCCACCACAAATCCATGCGCACATATCCTGATATAAAATACAACTTAGATGTAGGAGCTTGGAGGTATGGACAATTATTTATTCTCGTCCGATGTTTCTAGAATAGATCAGCTGACCT
The DNA here is from genome assembly GCA_023653785.1 of Ophioderma brevispina. Classification (NCBI taxonomy): domain Eukaryota; kingdom Metazoa; phylum Echinodermata; class Ophiuroidea; order Amphilepidida; family Ophiodermatidae; genus Ophioderma; species Ophioderma brevispina. Next base: position 72,002 of record JAMKCH010073040.1, on the reverse strand, counting down.
AGTTTCAATTTTAAGCAGCAAAAACAAACCAGTATAAAAAGCAAATTGCTTGACACAATCATTTAGGCATTATATAGTTTGTCTACTTTTTCTTTGGTCTGATTTAATTGAGGTCCAATGAAGTATGATGAAGTGAATCTCGGTAAAATAGACCAGTGGTAATTACGATCTGCTTAATTATTTAAAGCAACCATGCGAGTAATAGCTGGCAAAATGGGAACAGTAGAAAGAATAATTATAGGTCAGAATAACAAATTTATTCGGCTGAACTGATTTTTCCGTTTACTAACCCTTCCAAAAGTACAACCCTACCGTGGCTACCCACGTATAAGTTGAAAGTCTTTTTTTAAATACACTCAAATTTACTGAAACTTATAACAAAAAGTAAGTGGTTCAACATCGCCAAACTGACATGCAAATTACTTGAGTAACATTCATTTCTTTATTAAAGTGCGTTGAGACTTTTTTGGTGGGAGTAGGGTATGAGAATTTGAATATCTTCAATTAAACTTGTTCGAAAAATATTCATGAATTAAAGGGATTAGCAGCGATTTGCTAATCCGAAACATTGAAAAAATCATCAAAATTCATATTTTTATATTTTTGTTACTGGCATGGATATGCGAACATAACCAGCAAGTGGTTGGCTTGAAATCCGTGTATTAAAGACAAGGCAGTACTTTTTATCTGATTCTGTAATTTCTATACGTGCGTATCAAAATTCCGACTTGAAATCAAAAAGCCTATCCCGCTGTATAGCACAGATTTTCAGCGTGATATTGTGCACCGTGATCAATACAGTTTGACCTCAAACACACAAATTATTGATCTTTGGTTATTTTGTACTGGTGTAAACCGCAATCAGCTGTTTAGTGCAGATTTTGAGATGCCGTCACTGTATGTCTATTTGCGGGAGACGGTATGGCAAATTTCCTCAAATAATTCATTTTTTTCACTATTTGGTGGTTTGTTTCAACATTGAAGCAGTTATATGGAATTGTACACACTTATCCCTAATTTATAAGTTAAAAAAATGCATTTCCAAATTTTTTCGATTCTCTCGCATTATCGCTGCTAATCCCTTTAAATTTTTGATTACAATTTTTAAATTTCAATCAAACACACAAGCCGTTAAGTGTCTATTACTCTATAGAAGTTCCATAACTTAATGAAGTAGTTAAATCGTTCAGAATATTCTTGTGTTTTAATGATCAGAAACTAAACTGTTCTGAACATCAAAGTACAAGAACCTCGCATAAACTATGTTGCTAAATTTGACCACATTTTTACTGGCCAAATCAAATCTAGCATCACTTATTCTCCTGATAGAATGAGTTAGAATTGACCCCAAGGGGTTAAAAGCTCTTAAGGGAAACCCGTGCAATAGTTAGTATTGCAACGCCGCCATAGCATCACCCATTACCATCAAATTTCTCGAGTTTGAACATCCGGGCCTCAAGCAGAAGTGCTCATTTATGCGAAAGGAATTTGTTTGTGGAGAAGTAGTGGCTAGGCTAGAGATCGAATACCTTGCTTTTTAGATAGGTGAGGCTAGCGCGAGAAAGAATGCACACTGGAAACATGTCATTCGCGCCTTTTTTGTAACAATCTTCCGCTACATGTTACAACCTAGCCGTGCACTTTTGATGCAATAATCATTGATCTTTAAGCGGGATGCTAATGTCAGGCCGCGCCGCTAGCCAGCCGCGTGTTTTTTTCCTTGTGTGTAGTCTGCGCCAAAAAGGAGGTGATCATGCGTATGTGTCAGTAGCATTCTGTCGGAAAATGATCAACTTCAAACGCTACAAGAGGTGTTAATTCTACCAGAGGCCAAAGACTAAAAGATACACTCTCTTGTTATATATAGGTAGAATGCACTTTTTTCGCCTACAATGGCCAGTGTCTTCCAAACAAAACCAACGATGCTCAGTGGTGACGTGACTTTACTTTAAAGAAAAGTTAAAAGCGATATAATCCATTTTGCCAATTCCAGACACAAATAACTAGCCAATTAGCAGAAAAATAATAAGAAGACATGTGCTACTTCAGACAATATTTTTTTATTAAAAAGTTTATCTTGTAATATTGAAAGTAGGGTATATGGACAACATGTTGTTGGTCTTATCTCAAAAACGTTTGAAAATGGCGTAGATCGTGTTTAGCATCTGAAGTTGCCCATAGAGAACACATCTAGTTACACTTCTAATGACTGCTTATACTTTATAGTAACCTCGTATTGCCAAGTAAGGACCTTTTTTGTGAGACTCTCTGTACACATAAATTATACATTATATACTGACTACTTGTAACTCTGACATACGCAAAAGCCCCTTTAAAAGCCCCGTAGGCATTCGAGTAGATACAAACCAAAAAGTGCACACGAACCTGCCATTCTCTTTTGCTTTGTTTACAAAGAAGAATGGGGGACTCTTTAAAAAGGTGATGAAGGGGAAACTGTTAGTAATTTATCTTTTAAAGGGCAGATATGCGTTAATAATGTTTAACAAAAAATAACCGCACTAAACAAAAAATCATTCAATTAATGTACACGGGGTTGGAGGTAGTTTGTATCGTTCGATTCTGATAATGGCATCCGCGCCCGGACCCTGCACAGTGGTGAAATCTAAAATGAAAATTCACCGTATTGTTTACTTAAAATGCTTTAACAATGGGTGTGTCGTATGTGTTTGTAATTATTAACATTACACATGCCATAGAATATGTGTCCTATATATTGTAACATGATAATCAGTGCCAGTTTCGAAAGGGGGAGGCTCGTTTTGGGATGTCCCCAAACAAGCGTAAATGAATAGAAATAATTGAATTATAGCTTATAAAGAGAGAAGGTTCAAAATGAATACGTTGTTATAGAACATACACACATCATGTGATGAATAAACCACACATTATGGTAATTATGGTATAAATTTATGGCATGTCCGATAAACACAGCTTGTTAAAATAGATAGCCTAATCTGTACGATATCCAATATCCAAATGCATAGAATAAAAAAATCGGTTATTCATCTTGGTTAATTATATAGAGATAATTTCTTAAAGGATTTGTATTGAATTTGTTGATTTGATATTTCGTTGTATTCAATTTACTGAAGATTCAATATGTGTGTATAAGAACCAAAAAGGGCGTTTCAAACATCTAATAGGCCTACATGTTTGCACGACTTCTGAAGTTGTTTCAGGTGTGATAAAGTTAGAAAAGTCAAAAAGTACATCCCATAGCATGAACCGACAGAGTTGACTCAGCATGAGGGCCTTTCCATTGTACTTTGATTCTATCCAAGTTTTTCTTATGTAGCTTTTTTGTCTTTTCATGAGTACTTTGTGACTGGTATCTGACCTAATGAAGCGTAATGCTATGTAAATAAGCATGAATCTACGACAGTTTCGTTTGCACTACGTTTGCCACTCCTGAAACATTCCCTATAAAGAGATCCATGATTATTAAGTGGTAGGCATATACACTTCATTATTAATGGTGTATGTCCTGGACAATAACTTACACCCTATACCATCCCCTAATATCATTTTGGTAATTTCTTAAAATCTAATGTTAACCACATTGATTTTTTGTACTAAACCACAGAAGTATATTTTTAAGACTAGGTGAAAGATCATGTGTTATGTTGCGTTCATAATCAAACTTAAAATCGGTACAAACGCACAAAGGCGTTTTCCTATGTGACGAATTTGTTAAGGTTTATTGTTACAAAATTATTGAGTCATAGTCATTAATGATTAAGAAACAAAGAAAACAAAGATGAAACAAGAAGAACATACAAACGAGAAGAGAAGAGACAAAAAGAAAAAGAGAGAAGGCGAAGAGCTGATGAATGGTCTAAGGAGATTAATAGCAAAGTTATAGCAGAAAGATAAGTAGCTGTAGAAAGGAAAGAAAGTAAGAAAGAGATCGAAGAAAGAAGACAAAAAGAACGAGACGACAACTCGAGAAAGAATGCAATTTTAAGCAATTTCTTAATCGGAAGTTCTGCCCGTTTTATTAGTCCTTGTTGAACACGTGTCACCAATATCGAACTTATTTTAGGCCATTCAAGCTGAGGTTTGTCCTTCGTTCTGTTTTTATCCGGTTTCGGCAACTGTATACTCATCTTATTCACCATGGGTGTTACACGAAGTGTCCTCGTTTTGATTTGTCCTAATCGTTCGATAAATATCCCACTGCTAATATACTTAAATAAGTTAAATCTGGTTCACAAGCTCGAAAGATAGTAAAATCATACATCATATTTTGCACACTTCTTTCTTGCATCAAAATCACAATTTCCCACCAATTTACTGTAGCAGACAGCATATCTTGAAATGTACAAGATTCACGTGATATATCACCTGTTAGGCAAATAAGATACATCCCATGTTAGGCAAATAAGATACATCCCATCCACCACACATCTCTTTGGTTTTTCAACCATTTCAACTTTAGTCAGATTTGAATTCTTTATCAACTGGTTTCATGGTTAGAGTTCAGTGCAATTACCTCATTAAGGCACTATCAGCGATTTTTATCAAATTAGAAATTGAAAACAAAAATTACCAAAAAAATCAGATTTTTGCATGGCAGTAACATAGGTATTATAACAAAACCTACAAGTTATAAGACCGAAAGCAACCTAATAAGGACAAAATCGGATATTTTAGTCATTATAATTATTGTCCGTTGGGACACTTACTTTTTATACGTATTTGAATGGAGGATTCATATCTTTCAACGCTACCGTTTTCTTCTTTTTTGTCAATTGTTCATTTGAAAAAAGTATAACTTATGAGAATTCTTCAAGCCTTTTCCTCACTTTAAAACTACTCTTGCAAATTTTAAATAGTTTGATTCCTTCGGGTAAATCAATGATGGTGTCTTTAACCAGAATCACGCCCAGTCTCCAGAAAGTAGTTTTACCATCAACTCAAATATTGCCCAGTTCTTTCTCTTTTAAAATGGTCATGCTATACAATATATTGATCAAAATATTGTGCTGCAAGAGGCTTAAGTATTTACCAATTTTCCTAACGTGTTTCTGTTCCCAAACTGGGGGAATCCCTGTCCACCAAGGTTGTACCTTGTACCTGACTCCCAGACAGCTTGGCGCCAAAAGCTTCCGTTACTAGCCCGGTAAAATACGGCCCTGAATCCTACCATGGCAAAGGCCAATGCACGGGCCTAGGGGTCGATACGGGCTAATTTCAACATTGATTACGCCATGTGTGCGGTATAAACAAACTTGTGAAAACAAAAATCACTGGTGGGAATCCTTGTAACTTGGTTAATTGAATTAAAACCGGTTTGAAACTTTTACCTGGGTTTGGATTTATTTTGTAAAAGTTCGAGTTATCCCAGTGTGTTTTTTTTTCATGATGTATGGATTCATAATTTGTAGGTTTGTAAACCATATGCCACACTCGAGTTTATCAGCACGTGCAATTTATGTGTGTGTTTGTGATAATGTGCGGGTGTGTATGTGTGTTTGTGTGCGTTTATGCATGCATGACTGTTTGTTGGTTATCGCGCATGCACGTGTGCGTATGTGCATATATATACGTGTGTATATTACACAATTTCATTACTTTCCCCCCCTCAATCATGCTATCTACGGTAGACGATTTAAATTTGGTGAAAACTAGTAGGTGTAAGGCCGCAATGCATTTTCGATTTTGTTACAATCAGTATTAGGATAAATATCATTTGAAGGTCTAACTTATTAAAAGTAATTTTGAACAACATGATATTTGACTTTGAAGTGGTTTTATATTGCACGCACCTATTACAACAAACGCGAGGTTACACCTAGCATGTTAACATCCCCTTGTTTACCTGCGTTCTCAAGTTTACGTGGTTAGACGTAGCTTTCATCCTTGGGTTTGGGGGTTGGTGGTATCAATTAAATTGATTTGTTTTTTGGACTAATCATGTTAATTAGAAGTGGAAATGGGTTTAAGATCATTTGATAAACGTGATTACCGCTAATAATTAGCCTTGTTTAAGTTGTAACCATAGTAATTAGTCATAATTTGTGAGTTTTGCGAACCTGTAGGGTATATGCACACTGGTTTTTTGTTTGTTCAAGTTTTGTTATTGGTGTGTAGCAAAAAATCTTTTAAATGTTTCATAAACGTTTTAAGAAATTCTTGACGGCAATTAACACAACTTTGTGTTTTTGCCAGTTTTGTTAATATGTTGGTGTTTTAAAAATATGAAAATGTCGAGATTTGCCATTTCAACCCATAACTTACCCTTTGCAATTAGAAAAAAATAATTTGGGTGATATTCCTAACCTACGTTTTGGCTGTGTGTGTCTTGAGAATTCTGAGTTGATGTTATATCCAATGGGATGAATACATTTATATTGCTAATATAAGTAATACGTCACGTTTTGCAAGGTTGCATTCTATGATAATACGCGATATTCTACCTTTCAAAATGGCGACGATTTTGTTAATGAGAAAAACAAACAAACATATACAGCCATAAGGAGGCAAAAACGTACTCCACCAGACAAAAATTACTGTATTTTCCAGTTTATGTTATTCTTTTTATCTTTAAGTCGACAACCTCTGAAATGAGATATACCCAGTCAATATCAGACGCTGCTCTCGCTATCTCTCGCGGGAGATCTCGCGTTAAAACGCGTGATTTAGGATCAAATGAAGCAAGAGGTTTTTAGATAAGAAAATTACACATTTTATATAGGTACATCTGAAAGCTGTCTCCTCCCCCATTAGATATGATATCGCACTCAATAGCTTGAGTAATTGGATCATTCTCTGATCTGACCCGTCATGAAATATCAAATCTTCATTGAATAGCGAAACAAAAATTACACAGTAACCTCTAGAAATGTTGCAGGAGATAAAGAGGTTAGTTGGCCGGAAAACGAAGCTGCCGGGTTAGGCCAGGTGAAACAACAAAACTGTAATCACTGAAGATACTGCGATGTGTAACTGACACTGAAAACATAGCGTCTTTTAATAGGCGTAAACTAGGGTCCAGGCATCAAACGCTTTAGGGGTCGTGAAGACCACCCGTACCCTCGATACACTATCATTCATTGTCATTAGTGACAATAATGCTTCTTCATTTTAGTTATAAGTGATAGGTGTCATTTCTGTGGACCCTACGATACGACGAGCTCATTTGTTTGATGTTTCAAGATAAAAATATTTGATATTCTTTAATAATCGTGTTTCTTACTTTTTGTTATTCTTAGGGTTCAATCAAAGTAATGCCCTCTATTCTACTTTTTTTATCATCGAATAATATAATCTAATTTAATTTAAAGACATTAGTAGAATAGAGGTAAAATCAGAAGAATTTAAAATATCGTAAAGCAAACTAAAAATAAATTTGTTAGCATTTTTGTATACCAGTCAGTTTAAAATCTCTGTATTTTGTATTTGGAGAACAGTGGTGCAAATAGCTTAATTCACCAGGTTGCAAAGACAGCAGAATCAATCCAAACTTACATCTTATTTGATCTTGCCTCCGTGATAATAGCTTACTGCTTGAATCAGGAGACGAGAGTATTTTTCATATTTAAGAACAAACATCAAAAGAACAATTGTCTTTTGACAAAAAAGTACGTTTTTATTGTTGTGACTTCAAATATTACTTTAGAGCGTTGATTAGTATTGTCATTACTTTGTCGATAATTTTGCAAAAGTTTTATAGATTTTTTGAGACTATTTATTGACTTTATCTCAGAGAAAATACAAAAAGCATCGACATTCAATTAGATCCTCTTAACAGTTAAAATTAGCAGGCATATCTTCTGAAAAAACGTGAAAAACGCAAACCGTCTGCTTCAGTATCATAACTTTAATTTGTTTATAACATTTTACGGTTGGTTTGTTAAGAAAAAGCTTTTATCTACTTCAGAAAGATCACGTAAGGATTCAAGCCGTATGTCAGACCTCTCGCCATCCTCACTTAACCGTAGTTAACTGTTTAAAAAGGGAAGGTATAAAAGAGCAACTAGTAGAGTAATGCATTTCTGGTGATAAGGCTTGGATGAACAATCCTGCGGAGAAGCTGTAATTTAACAGGAAATTGGTAAAAAACCACATTGTGCAACAACATCAGTCTTTCAAGTGATAGTGAAATGTAAGCGACTTCAGTTAGCTAGCGAGTTCTATTTTTGTAGCTTTCTAGACCCACGTATTCACCATTAGCGTCTGTATAAGTTTTTAAGCTTAAGTGATACTACACACTTCATTAAACAGGTTCGAATTCTTTGTACATATGACCCTTACTTGTTAAAGTTGATCAAATCATTATCAAATTAACCGTTGTTGCCAGCAGTGAACTCTTTGAAAACACCAGAAGTTTACTTGACATTTTATTAATGATACACAGGAAAGCCAATGGTTAAATTGGATGGGAATTTTGGTTTGTCGTAATAAAGGGTTGGGAACTTGCATTTATACCATATATCGGACAGTCGAAGTTCCCGTAAGGTTCTTCCTGCATATAGGATTGTTCCTGTCAGTTGTTCTTGGGTGTATAGCACATGAGGTGAAATGATTTCAAAATCTGAATAGATTTGTATTATCAGGCGACAAGGCAACCATTCAACTGTACGCATTCTTTGTGTAGAAGATACGGATAAGTAGCATACTTTAACGGGGACTTTGAGGAAACGATTCTTGTTTAGAAAATATAAAGTCCCGCCGAATCAAGTCATGAATGGTACACGTGCTATTTTGAAGGGGTAGTGAAACACAGTTTGGGAAATGTTCGGTTTAATGTACTCTTTTAGAAGTAACGAGGTTATTATATTCAAAGTAAGAGCCTATTTTCATGAGTGAAGTTGAAGGAACTTTTAAAAGGGGTATTCTTGTTAAAACGGATAAGGTTGAAAGTACTTTCTAAAGAGGGACATTTATGTGGTTAGGAGGGGAAAGACGCTCATTTAAGGGGGTATTGCTGTCTTAAGGCTAAGATACAAGACACTTCAGAAAAAAATGACGTTACGGTCTGTTACACCATGACAAAGGCGAGCAAGAACAAGGCAGTCTGTTTAACATTACTGGAAGTTACAAAGACACCCAGTTCAATTGCTAGATCAAGCACTTTCAGATCTTAAAAAATGAAAATTCAAATAATAAAAGCATTTAAGCTCAGATGAATAATATTGGTGAATATTAGTTCATAAACAGTGTATAGTGTAATGCACTTTACTAACCGCGTATATTCCACTTCGAAAAGTGTAAACATGTCACAAATTACATTTCTTACTTTTAAACATTCAGTCAACTTATCAGATAATCTTTTTTCTTCGGGTTTCCGATCCATGTCGGTAATCTATACAATATTCCAATATTCACATGTTCATATACCTATTATACGTTGGATATATATCAGAATAGCTTAAGGGTTTGATATTAGTGTTAACACTTCGCTTGAGCTCTTCCGACCAGGCATTAACGATATTGTATTTGACACTGGTCAAAAGGTCATCCTGGGGGTAAATAGTGGACGAATAATGATTGGGGAATCAACAAAACGCCCCTTCCCCGCAAAAACATTCCAGGTTATGACCCTTGTTGTTAGATCCTTTCCAGAGGCCATATTTGTGTGGTACTTCGAAGCCACTCTCTCCTCTTGCGATACAAACTCACTTCAATCAAGTTACCAGAAGCATGCGGTACAAAGTCGGTAGGTGCTTTTGGTAAATGTCTCTAAGCCTTTTACCGGTATCCGACTGTGTGTATTCAAGGATTTTTTTCTGAAACTACTTTTTTCGACTTTATAGCAGCTCCGGACTCCCAATGTCCATTCCACTCTCTCCCTGAGGGTTTCTAAAAAGAATTCCTCTTAAAATCGTTACAAATACTTTAGTAATTAACACAACGGTATTGTGTATATGTGCAAATAGGGATTATTGGTTTCTTAAGTCATTAATCGCGTAGGAACCAAGGTCATTTGAAGTTGCTTTGTAGTAGCTAGAAATCATTCACTGTGAGTCCACTTAAAAACAAGGCCAGAGGCTAACTCACTGCATGCCAAATGATGAATACCTTTAAAAATAGATAAATTGGTTTCATTTACAAAGGTAAATAATGAATAAATAAATAAACAAACAAACGATCTACATTTTTAAGTAACATTATGCAATGAAATGGAATGTTTTCAATATATACCGTTCATAACAAAGCAAAAACAAATTAAAAAAAAGGATTTCATTTACTGTGTCATTGTGATTATAACGATTGGAAATCCGACAACGAAGCCGAGAGAATAATAATGGTAGCCCGACAATTTCCAAACCGTTAGTAGCAGTTGATGGCTTATAAGGTCTTCTTCTTCTTCTTATCGTATCCAAACAAAATGTTTCTCAAATATGATCTTGCCAGAGATGGGTACACAGTCTGGCTGCTTCACTAAATTCCGCAAGATCCTTGTCTGTGCATTGTTGCTGCAACAGTGTGCAGAGCAAGAGATGTTCCATTGTCTGTGGTACTGTTCCACAACCACAGGTAGTGTCCTGATCTACTTCCAGGTAGCCCCACTTCTGCAAGGAAACCTTAGATCGCCGATTCCGGTTCTCAATCTGTTGAGACATCGCCATTCAGCCCATGAGGAATCAGCTCCGGGTCACGGGTGGAAGATGCTCAGCAGATTCAATGCCAATAGATGTTACTTGGTTGATAGCAAGTCTTCCTATCCATAAGGCGACTCTCTTAAACTCGGACTGTTTCAATGGGTTGGACTTTGCTTATGAAACTCTCTCTGGATTTAAGGCGGTTAGCAGCAAGTCTCTGTCCGGACATTCACATTTAAGGTGGACATGTATGATTGGCAGATACATTCATGGTGGCCTACTAAACATAGGAGATATGAAACACTCTCGAAATTAAAGGAAAAACAAAAACAATACAACCAGAAACAGCGACCACCTAAACAATAATTAGTAACATGTGTAATAATATTACCATAACATTAGAGGACACTTATAAAATGTTGAGAGAAAGCAACTAGCCCAAACTAAAGAGAACTTTAGAAGACAATTTAAAATGCTATCTTAGGATTTTCTAATAAGTTGTTTACTTTATGATATTTTAGAAATGTTTTAAGGTCATTGAAAGTTGTTGGTGATATAATGATCTGCACATTTCGATAAACACCGCCTTTCAATACATACATTGGCGTAATTAGTAAACAGACGTAATCACAATTGATCAATAGCTTCATCATACACGCAATTCGCAACAATAGAAACGAGAATATCTTAACGCCAGCGGCCAAAATACTTCAGATTTAATAATTACCCACACGTTCGCTTCTTGTTCTTTTTTCTTTAATTTCATAGAGTATAGGGGATTTCGGCGTGGGAAACCGGTTTACACATCGCGAAGAAAACCCTTGCTTCCGAACGGAAGAGATTTAGCCGCTTACTCTTTATTCTTAACCACCCCGGTTTTTGTAGGGCCAGATTAGCTTTCTAGTAAGCCGCTGTAGGGCATAGCAATGTCAAAATTTCGCCATCCAAAAAATGTCGGGCAAGTTATAGAGAGACTGTTTCGCCTCTGGTAAGAGTTATAAATAAAAACAGAGGGAGAAAAAAGTACAGGAGTTACAGCACTGAACACGTGGTATCCAATGGGACAGGTGATAAAGAACTAGTACGGTAAAAACAGGAAACGCACCCCAAAAATGCCGTTGTGGAAGTACTGGGGGTCGCTTGTACTTCTGTGTGTAGTGTAAATGGTTTTGTACTATAGGATACGATGAGAGATCTAAAGTATTAATATAATATTACTTCCTAAGATAGAAAAACAAACGAGCGAGCAAGCAAGCAAACAAACAAACAAACAAACAAACAAACAAGCAAGCAAGCAGCAAGCAAACAATCAAACAATCAAACAATCAAACAATCAAACAAACAAATGCTAAATTGAATGTAAAATAATCTAATGTACCATTACCTATGGAATTCAATGAGGCAATTCCCGTTATGATTACTTCTTATAATAGTGGTATTACTTCTATGAGGTCATTTCCAATATTGACGTTATAGACAAGTAATTAAAAACTTATACGTTAAAGCTTCAGAATTTTGCGGCCAATTGGGATATTACTTTTTCTGCTGATATGACCATTTTTGTACATTTTGCATGTTTTTGTAGACTACTAAGTACTTGAGCAAGTTCACGTAGTTGAAAATGGGAGTTTTCAGAGGATTTAGAAAGTTTTTTTATCAAAGTTTTACAAGTCCTCTTGTTTTTCTTAATATAGGGTATCTGGTTATCCTGGTAGAAAAAATAAAAAAACCCAAGCAAAACTATTCCTGTTATTTAACCAAGAAGTAATTAACGCGTTACCAATTTTGTAGAAATGTTCTTAATTAAAGCTTATTTAAGACTTGTCGATTGAAATACAGATTTTTTGTCTTTCCCTTAAGGCTATGCCTAAATAAACTAAACCTGAACTGGTGTTTTTCACTTCTACTGTAGATACTACCTTAATCGCTATAATTTAGGATGGATCACAATTTCGCTTTCTAAGTACCAATTTGATTATCAAACGAGCAGGGCGATTACCATTGTCCATAATTCAAAAGTGTTTTTGAGTAACTAAGGGGGCGCTGCTCTCTTATGAATGGAGAATTGGCATATGGAGATTGATGGCGTATTAGCCCCAATCAAATATTCCAGTGTTGTGTAAAATTATCCAATTTGGCCCCAAGGTGTATACTAGAGGTTCACTGCCAACTGTCCTTGAAATGGAAGTTGACATTCAGCCTGTATTCCAAATGTTCATTGTCATTTGAATCGATAATCCGGGGAAGGGTAATGGGATGATAAGCTATGAATATTCATGAGGTTGTTACAGTTAACTCATACTACCTAATATCAATAAGACCTTTTAGTAAAAGAAAGATACATTGTTAGTAATTTAGATTATAAGGAATGATATTTTCTTTACTTGAATTAATTAAAAAATTACATTTGATACTCAAATTTCAAACCACCTTTTCAATCTTACATTAAAGTACGAACTTTTCGTGTACAAATTAGATTTCATTAAATTGTGCAAAAAGGATAAAAAGATTGCAAAATTTATGATATCAGTATGTAAACAGTCCATTCATATTAGAATAGTTTTAGTGATGATAAATTCAGTAAGTAATATTTGATCCTATAGAGTTATTCTAGACGATAGAATTTGGTAAAGAAATTCTACACTTTATGTCGACCGTTGTGTATCAGAAATTATAACGACATGGATTTGAATTTGTGAGCCTTGTTTTGAACTTCATGCATGTTGTGAAATAACAAGTACTAGGCCCTTAAATGAGAAATAAAGTGCAACTCCTAGGTCATGTAACACACTGAGTGTATCCAGTGATGCGTCCTTAATACGTATTGTGACAAGGGCCCGGTTTAACCTTCGCGTTTTCTTTTCAATTTACATGTTCTCATAAATACCTCAAAGTGGAAGGCAAAATCTTAGCTCCGGGGTAACTTGATGAATATTCATTAATGCCATGGCTTTTTGTAATTTACACCTGTTTTAAGATACTGCTAATTTAGTCGTGTTGGCTTATTAGTCGTAATATAAAATAACAAACACGTGAATTGACGAAGTCAATGGTTATGACCACCATTTGACATTTTAGGAATGGAATATGGCAAAAACCTTTTGATCAACAAGTTTTTTAATTAGTTTTTGTGAAGTCAAGCTACTTTATTCAAAGTTACTTTATAGTCAAAGGTATGGCTGGCTACCTTGACCAAACAACAAATTTCAAGTCAATTAAAATGTGTTTCATCACCAATGCTGTATAAGGATATACTAAGCCCTTTCTAGTCTTGCTCATTTATAATGGTTAACTTAAACCTACGTCGATTATTTATATATTTGTCTTTGATACTCATAAAAATCAAGTTAACGCTTCGCATGTCTTTAAAGAAGTTTTAGCTTATTTTGACGACACGATCTTTCTCAAAGTGTTGTTAATCCCATTTTTGTACTTTTGTATTTCCATTCTAGTCCCCAAAAAGCCCACGCTGTTATTTTTTCACACTATAAAGTTGTCTTTGGTAACACAACCTTGACAAGGAAGTGTACAGTTGAGAATTTGCGAAACAACTTACCAGATATTTCTGTTTTTATCTTGTGGTTTCATCATAAAACAGTATTGCATTTGATTAAACTTTCAAAAAGAAATCAACTGTTTCTCTTAAAATCACACCACGGTGTCTTTGGGCGTATGGGCCAAGAAAAGCCTTGCTTTTGTCAGTACCTTTTCTTGAGTCATTTTGGAAGTCTGGCGTAAATCATTATTAGATGTAATTACTTTCGCGTCAAAGCTTCCACGCGCCTTCAGGTGATACTTGAATAGATGACCACGAGGTACACGGCCGTTCAGAACTTTGTCATTTGTCATACGACATACACCCAGACCTGATGTTTGATTTATTCAATTATACACCACGCTAACAATTCCTCATGACATTATGGTATTGCAAATGAAGAACATGACCGTGTTTGTGGTAAGCACCTGAAGACCGAATCAATGGGAAAACTAAGATCAAATTTGGGTATGGTACATGAGCTGCTTTTGGTAAAGGACTATTGGCAAATGACATTGACACTTAATATAATGAGACATACATCCCTATTTCTTTTCTTTGATATGTGTGGGTCTCTTTATTGTTGATGACAACTTTCTAGACAAAGTCATGTAGCTCTTGTACAGCGTAATACATAAAGGTAGCATTTTCCTCAACCGTAATCCTACAGTAAGCGCAGACTCCAGCGATACAACTAATAATTTCCGAGATGATTTCTCTTTCTCTATTTCTTAAATATCACAACTACTTAACTTTCAAAATGTCTTTCTTATTTTCTCCCTCAATTTCTCATTCTAATTCTGGCATTAAAATGCTGTGTTTAATATGCTAAGTATATACATCGTATAAAATGTTCTTGGTTACAAAACAGACAGATCGATTACTGATAGATTTAGAAAGTAATTTGACCTTTTCAAGAAAGAGGAAGATGGCCAAGCCAAGATGAAAGATAATAATATTTTAAACGAAATTACTTTTATCCGATCTGTTGATATGTATACTTGATATTTTCATAGGCTAAATTTTAACCAGGTATTTCCATTCTTTTTGTTCTTTTGACACTACAGATGCCAAACGACCCAAGCTGGAAATTTTCCGTGCCAATAATGGACCTACCAGCCCTCCACTGGGAAACTCACTCAGTCCATCTAACCCGCTCCCTCCGTTACCTCTCGATACCCAAGGACAACAGAGTGCACCCTCCGATACACATTCGCCAAGATCAACGGATGGAGGCAGGGTATCCACTCCAATCAAGTCTCCGTCACCGGCCAGTAGCCCGAGAGGTATCGAAACACGAAGCCCCCATCTAGAGAGCAGTGCCGTTGGGGTGACTCCTCTTAGAGTTTCAAGAGAAGATCGCGGTAGCAGCAGCGAGCGTTCCCCCAAAGAATTATCGCACGCAGAGACACTTGCCTTGTCAGTTGGCTCACCAGGTAATGGCAGGAAATCTGGGGAGCAACGGGCACCCATTGAAGTACTAGCCAGATTGTTTCCGTCTCAAAAACGAAGTGTGTTGCAGTTAGTTTTACAAGGATGCGATGGAGATGTAGTTCAAGCTATTGAACAAGTGATGACAAATCAGAAGGAAGAAGCAGCCGCTGCGGCAGCAGCTGCAGCCGGGGTATCAAGCCCTCACCTCGTCACAGCATCAACGGCTGGAACTACAACATGTACATTTCCGCCGACAACCGTTACAGACAGCAATGGCGCATTCATTACACATCGACCATACCTACCAACAACATCGCAGCTAAACACGTCGGGAATGAAATCAGCTTTCTCCCCGCTAACAACCAACGAAAGAACTGTACCCGGTGTATCCACAGCTAATATCCCACAAATGAGGTTTGCTTATCCGCCCTACCCTAGGGGATTGACCCTGTGGAACCCCTATCCTCCCGCCGTCATTCCGGCAGCATTTGGTATGCGACCCACCGGGGAAGGCGGATATACATTTAGTGGACTTATGAGGGATTTGAGTACTGGACATAAAGACGGTAGACCTAATGGTTCTTTCAGTGTTGGAAATACAGTTGAATAGTTTAAATAAATTGCATGTATATACATATATTATATTTTACAAATTCTTGGACAAAATGATCTTTGCCAAATTATCTGACTGATTTATACACCTTTGGATGCTAATCTCAGAGTTTAGCACTTTCCTTTGAAAGTTCCTTTGAACAAAACTCATACTACACTACAAGTCACAATTGCAACACAACCGTTCCAATGGGTCCCTGATTTTTCTATCACTTTGAGTCAGGAAATGGTACTCTTATTGAAATCATTATCATTTTGTAGACCGCAGCTTGACCCCTGAAGTTTTCCCGATCCTGTTTTTCATTTTGTTTGTTTCAAATTAAACATTGTAAATCTGCACACAGACACGTCTTTGATCTTAATTAGGAAAATAGTCCCCTTAAAACACCAATTCCGTTAAAAGAGCAAGAAAAGAAGTTGGTATAATTTTGGAGAAAAATGTAATCCTATCTATTGGTATTACTTCTTATTGAAGCAAAAGTTGACTGTAAAAGTATAAGCATATTCTCTTTAAATATATACATAATAAAAAGAACAACCTTCATATTAAGGTCAGATTCAATTCTAATGTATTTTAACAATACATAAGACAGGTTCACGAACAATGCATCACAATTGTATCATTCAGGTATTTTACTTCCTTCAACTTCTTGTTTTAAAAGTTATGTCAAACGTGTTTCGATCACGTATAGATCTTGTTTGAATAATGTATCTAGCCTGTTCTACAATGGTTGTATCAAACTTGGTTCAACATTGGTTAAACATCTTGATAAATTTGTTCAACAAAATTCAATCCTACCAAAAACTCATCTTAACAATTGAAGTCACCTTTGTTAAGAGTATACGATGCCCAGCAAAAATGTGGATAAAAATCTTTAAATTTATCAATTTAAATTTGCAAATTTTCAGCACAACTCGGTATTGTTGAAATTTAATCAAATAAAGTATTCACGTGAGTATAACGTATAACTGATGATTTTTTTTACCTTCTGCTTTGTGAAATTATTTACACTTCTTTGGCTTTGATAGCCAATCGTTCATAGTGTGAATCATCAATATGCAAATGAACTTAGATTTAAATTAGATATGAATATTTATTAGTAGTTAATCCTAACCCAACCCTAACCTTTACCCTAAACCTTATTACATATTTAGGATACATTATGAAGGATATACCGCTTTACTTCTAACGTGGTTATCTATTATTTGACCGGTTAACAATACACTTAAATGTAACGTGTACCGATGTATTTCGATTTCAAAGACGTATTAGATGCTTTAGATTTACGGTGTCGAAAAAAGGATCATCAGATATATTTCATTGACTTTCATATAACAATAAACTTTTTTCATCAATAAGGAAGACATTAAAACGTAACAATTCATCGCCTTATTTCTTTGTTTTGTTAACCACCGATTTTGCACTAATTTGCTTTATTTGTCTTCCGTTAAGTTTGTACAGATTGCATTGAAATGTATCTTTTCATTTAGTGAATTGTACACCTAAAATACCATATTACGTTCAGTGTAATACCTGAAGTATGTATTGCATAGATTCCTTCACACTTCGCATTTCGTCGCATGTGATACATTGGTTGATGAAAAAGGGCTATTGTTGGACACCATTTTACCGCAACTTTAATTTGGCAATAAAGACATGAGACAGAGACATGCCAAAGCCCTAATCTTAACAATTTGTATCGTCCGAACATGCCGAAGTGGCATAAGCAAATTAGGTGTGATGTTGTATTTTACAGCCAGTCAACAGAATCCGATGACACCAAAAGGTTCATTAATTGATCACATGGTATTTTACATAATAATGTAGTTTGAGAAAGGAAATTCAATGGTGAGAAGAGACCGTTGTTTTGCATATGATCTGTATACTGAAACCCACCAAAGGTTATAAACAGCGTCAGTACAAAACAAAAGCTTACTGTACTATTTATTTTGTATTCTTGTTTTATGTCAATGTATGTAATTGTTATACGTTCCTTTGTATTTATGTTCTCATCTTTTAAATATTTTTAGGATTGTTTAAATATTTTTTTTATTTAATGGTGGGTTTAAGGTTTTGTTAGAAGTATTTGCTTTCTATTATAAGTTATCTAGAAAAGTTATGAACACATGATTATGTTTTAAAAACGAAAACGACACCGAGGTAATTTTTATGTAAATAAGAAATCAGTTTCTAAACTGTACATTGTGTATAAATTAATATCGTTGCTTAAAATTGTTAATGTGTCGTTTATTATTGTTTTCATTGATTGCCATTCTTATTATTTAGTTCTGTTAGAATCGCCCGTCAAATTTTAACCAACAAAACGCAAACCTCATCAATCAATCATTAAGTTATATATTTTCATCAGACCTTCAGAATCAACCTAAAGCTCGTTCCAACCTTATAGAATCTGTATAGGTTATAATGCGTAAAGTCAGTGGCTTTGGAAATGGTGGACCACATACTGTAAACCTGTTAGTGAAGAGCTTTTCCCTTCGTTGGTTATATCAAATGTTTTAAATATTGGGCAACATTGCCCAGCATAACAAATTATTGGGTATTGTTTTACCAATGTTGGGTTCCTGTTAGTCGAATACTATGCCAATTTGCCAAATAACTTAGACCATTAGTACTTGAACGTTGAGCAAAATGTATCCAGCATTTGTGCAGTGCAGGTCATTTGGGCGGCCATCTTAAAAACACTGAGCTAAGACTAGGCTCGTTTGGACTCATAAGAATACACTTTTCATCCTGAGCCCCCACTTTGATATCAGTAAATATTATAAACATGTTCAGGCACACAATGTTCATGCACATCAGAAACTCTAAATTATGACTTTTAAAGGTGCGGCTTCAAAACTCGCCCGTTCCGTCCCGTTTTGTTTCTATTCTTCTAACCCAATGAAATGCCACGGAAGGTCGGTTAACCAACGGGTGAGGTTTGAAGCCAACCCTAACCAGGGTGATATCTAACCAATAAACTAATTGGCAGATGAATTGGATGGCTAAATACCTTTCAACTTAGGTTCATATGACTGTTAAACGTATCACGTTTGTTTATGTATTAAGATTATATTATTATGTCACGCTTTGTTAAAGCACATTACAGGAAAGAAAATATTAATGAACACGTTTTTTTGTGTGTGTACAAATTGTGAAAATAAAAGTCTCAAGACTATTATGAGGAAACACTTACATTTGTGTTGTGATTGTACTATCATTTCACGGTGATTATGTGGTGACTTAGCCTTTTCACCTTTTAGAGTCGGTGGCTTTTGAGTTGATCATCTAAAAAAAGCTGATCTATCTTAGGGTTCTTTGGACTCGTTGAATGCATATTCCATGCGGATTGGCGATTCAGCCAACAGTACCAATGCAGAATTAAAGACAATCTTTAATATTTTGTAAAAAAAGAGATAAAATATTTGAAATTTTGTTGGAGTAGTGCTTAAAAGGGAAAGTAAAAATCTGTTGAGTATAATTTGTTCAACTTAAAAAATGACAGGAAAGATGAAAGAAGGGCTAGTGATGCTGATATGAATCTCCATTCAATTACGGTGTAGGAGTATCCATACGGACAGTAAACGACTAAAAATATCTGATTTGTCCTAATTACTAGTTTGATTTTAGTCCTAAACATTTTGTAGAGTAGTCGGATAGCATATACTATAATTGTATACAAGACATGGAAAATCCCAATTTTGATGATTTATTTTTTTCGATTTCCTGATTCGCCAAATCACTGATAGCGTCTTTAATAGCATAGCTATTAAATAAGGATTAATTAAATGAATAGATCAAATATCAAAGATCATAATCAAAGGTGAAATCTTTAATATTGCTCCGATATCTTTAAAAAATCGGCTCAATTAGTCACCTTTTCCTCAGAGACTGCAACCACAAAAGATTTTTCAATGCTTCTAACATAATTTCTAAAATTCAGGGATCCAGAGGTCAATGGCTATGCCCTTATTTGTCATTTATCTCGATCACCCAAAACACTAAAAGAGAGGCCAACTACTTCGTTTGCAATCGCTGTGGAAAGGATAACAAGTTGAGGCAATTTTTAAAAAAAATCGATACAATATTAAAGATTCAACCTTGTCATTGGCCGATTTTGTCTATAACTCCTTAACAATACTGTAGAAAGTACCAAACGATACATTTTTAATCCTTGTAACAAGAGGTACACTTGATTACCTTTTTGCAGCAATCCAAGCGTTTTTTTCATTTTTACCCCGTATTATGTATGGATTACCCCCTCCCGGTTTCCGCCCACATATCATGAGGGCGCCCCGCTAATTAAATGATACTTGCTCTCCCGGAATACTCCAGATGAATCCAATTGGGGGGGGGTGGGGGGGTTAAGGGAATATCAGCAAAAGCAGACAACATGTTGTTGGACTGGTTCACAAAACTCTACGAGTTCTGCAGTCCGTGTCCACTTTGAACAATAATAATAATCATTTACTTGAATAAAGAGTTCTGCATGGGACAATTCTGTGTGTCGATAAAACGCATCCTTGCTTCCTGATTTTACGATTCTGGATTCACCACAGTATAGAAGGCTGCCATTTCTTGAGCCGACAATATTGATTGAACTAACAAATAATTGATCTGAGAATTTGGCCCACATGCATTCCCAGCATATGCAGGTACCCTTTATTACTACTGGCCGGGTGGAGAGAGGCAAGCAAGATAAAGTGCCTTGCCCAAGTGCACAAACACATTGACCACGCGGGGCTGGGTCGAACCAACAACCTTATTGTTACGAGGCGAGCGATGATCCACTGCACCACTTGTGCCCCTTGCATATAAACAGATATGAATTTTTAAGATTGGCACATTAGACCGGAAGTTCCCCCTTTAATGACTCCCCTCCATTATTGAGGCAAGGGTCAAATATGGGTCCTGCATGGGCAAAGTTCTGGGCACCAAATTGGAGCCCCATGTGGGGCCCGTCTTTTTTTGTCGTCGGGAATCACGATGGTCCCAGTGGGGTTATCTACTTGGGCCGTTCGTACGATGGTACTTATGGCAGCCTTATGGTGCCAAGTACAAATCACATGCCTTGTTAACGGCTAATGATATGCTTAATTAAAGAAAAAAAAGGAGTTCTAGTACAGTTGGATATTTTTTTTATTTTTTTTATTTTTTGTATTTGGTTTTTTGAAATTCTTAATGAGCTTTAACCCAATTTGTTTACACCCTTATGGAGTTTGGGTCAGTACTTATACTGACAAATTGGCATCAAATTAGATTATTTAAAGGATTGTTTGAAGTTAAATGATTTAAACTGATACGTTATGGCCTTCATATGACAGGGATGAGTTAAGTGACCTATTAAATAAAGTTAGATATTATTTGATACACAAGAATCGAAAATAAAACATTTTACCCACCAACTGGGCTCAAAATGGGCAGCCCTGGAAATGCCAATCCTTGCATATGAGTAAAAATATACTCAGCCGGCCAATGAAAACTACAATGGCCCATTTAGGAAGCCCACTTAAAGCCCAATTTAAGAAAACTTCATCATTGACCATTGAAAAACTTACAATGGCCCCATTTGGAACCCACTTAAAGCCAAGTAAAGAAGCCTATCAGTTTACCCATTGAACAACTACATGGCCCCATGTAGAAAGCCCATGTAATTCCCAGGCCCACGTAAGCCCATGAAACCACGTGAAAAACCCCAAGTGGGCCCCACTGGGACCATTACTTGGGTAAACAAATGATGGGTAGCCCAAATTAATCCCACATGGGACCAACACAAGTAAACCCAATAACACCCATAATGGGTTGCTACAGTGGGGTCCCATCAGGAATAGCCAATGGTACTCATGTCCACCATGCCCCATACAAAACTCAACCTGGGCCACATGAGGCATAAACCCATCAGGGTTACCCAATTGACAACCCACATGGCCCCATTAGGAATAGCAAACAGAAAAAACCAATGCCCACTATAGCCCAGCTTACCACACAAAACCCACATGCATGGGCCCCAGCACGGCTGTTGGAGGGGCTTTGACCCCATGCCGAGCACAAATTTTGTGAAGGTCTAAAGCTGCTTCATATGTCTGAGTAGCACGTAGCACAGCATAGCACAGTGCAGGACCGAGAGATGCAGAGTATAGCATAACATAGCATAACAACAGCGTAGCATAGCAAAGGCACAAACACAGCATAGCTAGCAAAAGCAGAGTATAGACTAGCACAGCATAGCCACAGCATAGCATAGCAGAGTATAGCATAAAATAGTAACAAAGCGTATAGCATAGCACAGCACAGACACAACACAGCCTAGCATAGCAAAAGATAGTTAAGAATAGCACAGACGTAGCACAAGCAGAGCATAGCAGAGTTAGCAATAACATAGCATAACACAGCTTAGCATAGCACAGCACAGCAAAAAGCATAGCATAGCAAAGCTAGTATAGAATAGCACAGCGTAGCACAGCATAGCACAGCATAGCAAAGCATAGCAAAGCATAGCAAAGCATAGCAAAGCATAGCAAAGCATAGCAAAGCATAGCAAAGCATAGCAAAGCATAGCAAAGCATAGCAAAGCATAGCAAAGCATAGCATAGCATAGCATAGCAAAAGCATATATAGCATAGCATAGCACATCATAGCATAGCACAGCCATATAGTATAGCACAGGCACGAAGTCATGTAGCATAGGCACCCATAGCCACTTGATATCATAAATATTAGAAAAAATGTTCAGGCACACAATGTTCATGCACATCAGAAACTCTAACATTATGACTTTTTAAAGGTGCGGCTCAAAACTCGTTCCGTTCCGTCCCGTTTTGTTTCTATTCTTTCGACACCCAATGAATGCAACGGAAGGGCGGTTAACCAAACGGGTGAGTTTGAAGCAACCCTACCAGGGTGATTCTCTTAACCCAAAAAACTAATTGCAGATGATTTGGATGGCTGAAATACCGTGCAATTAGGTTCATATGACATGTTAAACGTAATCCGTGTGTTTATTATGTAAGATTATATTATTATGTCCACGCTTTGTTAAAGCACATTACAGGAAAGAAAATATTAATGAACAGTTTTTTGTGTGATGTACAAATGTGGAAAATAAAAGTATCAAGATATTATGAGGAAGGAAACACTTACAATTTTGGGTTGTGATGTAACATCATCACGGGGTGATTGATATGTGGTGACTTAGCCTTTTTCACATTTTAGAGTCGGTGGCTTTTGAGTTGATCATCAAAAAAAGCCTGATCTATTCTTAGGGTTCTTTGGACTCGTTTGAATGCTATTTTCATGCGGATTGACGATTCAGCCAACCAGTACCAACTGTAAGAATTAAAGACAATATACAGTGATCCACCCGCCGAAAGAGATAAATATTTGAATTTGTGGGAGTTAGCTTAAAAGTGAAAGACAAAATTCTGTTGAATCATCTTATAATTTGTTCAACTTAAAAATGACCAGAAAAGGATGAAAAGAGCAGTGATGATGATATGAATCTCCATCAAATTACGTGTTGTAGGGACGTGTTAAACGGACTAGTACTGGGACTAAAATATCTGATTTGTCCTTACTAGTTTGCTTTTGGTCTTAACATTTGTTGAGGATGTTTCGGATAGCTATCTATCAATTGTTACAGCAGGAAAATTCCAATTTTTTGATGAGTTATTTTTTCGATTTCATGATTTCGCCACATCACTGATAGCGTCTTAATAGAATAAGCATAAATAAGGCTGATTCATTAAATGAATAGATCAAATATAAAGATCATCATCAAAGGTGAAACTTTAATATTGCTCCGATATCTTTAAAAATCGGCTCTCCAAATAGTCAATCTTCCGCAGAGACTAGAACAAAAAGATTTGTCAACTATCTAACAACATTTCTAAAATTAGGGATTAATAGAGGTCAATTGGCATGACCTTATTTGTCATTCATCTGGATAACCAAATACAAAAGTGAGTGCCAACTACTTCTGGTTGCATCCATGTGGAAAAGGATAACACGTGAGGGCAATTTGTAAAGAAAGAAACTCGATACATATAAAAGACTTCAACCCTTTGTAATTTGGCGATTTTTGTCTCATAACTCCTAAACCATACGTTGTAGAAAAGTAAACAAACGATACCTTTTAGTCCTTGTAACAAGACGGAACAATTTGATTGAACTTTTCTGCAGCAATCCAAGCGTTTTTTCATTTTTCACCCTTTGTATTATGTATGGATTTCCCCCTCCCGGTTTCCTGGACAAACATTCAGGAGGGGCCCCGCTAATTAAATGATACTCTTGCTCTCCACGGAATTACTCCAGATGACCCAACTTGGGGGGGGGGGGGGCACTAAGGGCATATCAGCAAAAGCAGACAAACCTGTTGTGGGACTGGTTCACAAAACTCTACGAGGTTCTGCATTGCGGTTGTCCACTTGATTGATTACATAATACTAATCTACTTGAGAGAATAAAGGTTCTGAATGGACAAGTTGCTTGTCGATACAACACGCCTCTTGCGTTCCGATTTACCGTTCTGAGCATAACCCGCAGCCGCGCGCAAGTGGATGTAGCTGCTAAAACTACACGGGGATCGTCTGATCATTCAGTCCACGGTAAGGGTATTAGCCGGCTGACTATCGTTTTAATTTGTAGACTTAGGGACCCATCTTTTTCACCATTCATGATGGGGGACCAATGAATATTGAGAGTATTAAAAGACAATATACAGATGTTGAATCTTAAAAAAAGGATTTTATTATGGGAATTATTACATTTGCTTGATTTTTGTGAAAAAAAAATAAAGATTTTTGATGACTCGTCACGGAATGATTGGTTTATATTTTGCTTCGGGGGACCCATTTTTTTCAAAGGATAAAAATGACACCGGACGTACACCTAATTGGAAAAGCAACCGATTATCGTCATCGTACGTCGGTTTTTGAATCAGTAGGGAGGAAAAGGGTAAAAATTTGTAGGTTTAGACATATTAAAACGGGTGTTTTTGGAAAAAAAAAATAATAGCACTTTGGGCAGAGCGGGTCATGTACCAGACCTTGATTTAACATAGTAGGATGTATATATATCAGTAGCCCCCGAAGAAGAGCAAAACTGATATCTGATACCTGACCGTGACCTGGTAACTGACACGTGACACCCAAACTATTATCTCGTTACCGTTTATAAATACAATACGGCAAGGCACCAAGCATTCTGTATCTCTGTTGGTACAGCGTAATCGATCAAGATGTGAGGACTATACCCGTGGTTCTGATACAGGGAGGGGTTAGGGACACATTCTGCTCGATTTGGGCATGGGATTTCCAACGGTAATTTGTGAAACTGCTACATGCATTTATATGGCAAGTCTCGGTCAGAGTGACATTAAAAAATCATCTCTTAAACCTTTGTTCCAAAAAGATTAGTAATATCATGATAATTAAGAAAAGGTAAAAAAATGATGAAGTTCACATCACTCATGCGTCTGTTAAATTACATGTGACATAAAATCAAACTCCAGAAACTTGCCCTGCAAAAGTATCTCTATCAAACATATTACCCTTGAACATTACGCGCCATGGCTACGAAGCTATGAGGCTCTGTAGCATATGCGCACCGAATACACTTAATATCAAAACAGACCTATTATAATTAGATTACACCCCAACCCCAAAACCATTGCACTACTGGATTCACCACAGTATAGAAGGCTGCCATCTTGAGCCGACAATATTGATTGAACTAAAAATATTGATCTGAGAATTTGGCCCCACATGCTCCCCCGCTATGACGGTACCCATTATATACTCCTGGGTGAGAGAGGCAAGCAAGAAAAGTGCCTATTGCCAAGGCAAAAACACAATTGGCGACAAGCGGGGCTCGAACCCACAACTTTATGCTTACGAGGCGAGCGCTGACCACTGCACCACGTGTGCCACTTGCATATAACAGTTATGAATTTTTAAAGATTTGCACATTCAGACCGGAAGTTCCCCCTTAATGGACCTCCCCTCAATTATTGAGGCAAGGGTCCAATATGGGTCAGGCATGCGGCCAAGTGTCTGGGCCACAAATTGGAAGCCCATGTGGGGCACTTTTTTTGTCGTAGGTGAAACCCATGATTGTCCCCAGTGGGTTATCCTACTTGGGCCGTAGAGGGGTACTAGGGGCCCCCCTTTTATGGTTGGCCAAGTACAAATCACATGCATGTAACGATAATATATGCTTTAATTAAGAAAGAAAAAGAGTTCTCTACAGTTGGATATTGTTTAAATTCTAACTATTCATTAGGCATCAATTGCATCTATACATAACTGGTTCCAAGATGGTATTACTTACCTGGTTGGATTCGAACCGGGGACCTCTTGATCTTAAGTCTAATGCTATATCCAGTCTCGGACCACTGGTACGTCTGACAAATTGGCATCAAAATTAGTTATTTAAAGGATTGTTTGTTGAAAGTTAAATGATTAAACTTGTTACGTTAGGCTTTCATATCGACAGGGATGAGTTTAGTTGAGGCCTATTAAAATAACGTTAGAGAAATTTTTGATACAAAAGAATGGGAAAAATTAAACATTTTACGCAATGGGCTCAAAATGGGCAGCCTGGAAATGCCCCATTCTTTGCATATGAGTAAATATACTCAGCCGGCCAATGAACAACCTTTACAATGGCCCCATCTTAGGAACACCCACTTAAAGTCCAGTAAAAGAAACTCAAGCTGGCCTATTGAAAACCTACAATGCCCCATTTGGGAAACCCTCTTAAAGCCCAATTAAAGAGCCTATCAGACCCATTTTTGAACAACTACACTGGCCCCATTTAGAAAAGCAGATATTATGTAATTCCCATGCCCACGTAAGCCCATGTAAACCACGTGAAAACCCAAGTGGGCCCCACTGCCCCAAAGTTTAACTTGGGTAAAACCCATGATGGGTAGCCCAGAATAATCCCACATGGGACCAAACACAGTAAGCCCAATAAAAACACATAATGGGTGCACTACATGTGGCCCATCGGAATAGCCCACCATGGTTACCCATGTCACCATGCCCCATTACAAACCCACATGGGCCAATCGAGGCATAAAACCATCAGGGGTACCAATTTACAACCCACATGGGCCCCATTAGGAATAGCCCACATAAAAACCCCATGCCCACTGTAGCCCAGCTTACCCACACAAAACCAAACATGGGCCCCAGCCACGGAATGTGGAGGGGCTTGACCCACATGCCGAGCACAAATTTGTGAAGGGTCTAAAGCTGCTTCATATGTATGAGTAGCACGTAGCACAGCATAGCACAGCAAAGTACAGTATAGCATAGCCAGAGTATAAAAGCATAACATAGCATAACAAAAGGTAGATAGCACGCCCACAGCACAAAACACACATAGCATAGCAAAGCATAGTCATTATGCATAGCACAGCACAGCACAGCATAGCAGAGCAGAGTATAGATAAACATAGCATAAACAAAAGCGAGCATAGCACAGCATAGCACAACATAGCACAGCACAGCATAGCATAGCATAGCAAGCATAGTATAGAATGAGCATAGCACATCATGCATACCACAGCATATAGTATAGCACAGCAAGAGCATAGCATAGCATAGGCAACCATAGCACAGCATAGAATAGCACAGTAAAACATAGCACAGCACAGCATAGTACGCCACAGGACAGAACACGCAGCACGCATAGCATAGCATAGATAGCGATAAGTAGGATTACAATTAACGACTAACTCAACACATGACATATCTGTCATTAAGATAGTACATTCAAATTTTAAACAAAATTTTAAAAACTTTATAAAAATACACTTCAGCAGATTCTAGTGACAACATTATAGAAAGTAAAAATATTTAAACAGTCAGCCTCTCAGGAAAAATTTACACATGAAGAGCCTTATATCTTGAAATGTTTTTAAATCTGGGACGCTATAATTATTTTCTAGTATAAGCGCATGATCAAACGCATTCAAGTAATACATGATGTTTCACAAGAAAGAGACAAGGGACTGACTCACCTCTATGCAAATAACTATGGGGTAATGTAAGTATGACCAATTTTAGATACGCTAAAAACAATTTCATCCCTTCGTCCAATCCACACCTGAACTGCCCATAGCTCCAACAGTGGGTGCAAAACAGGCATTTTATTATTACGAAACGGATCCCACAGTATTTGCATAGCATAGCACTTATTATATTCATGATTGCAGTGATTTGACCCATGTTTGATAGATTACCATCACCTTCTCCGTGTGTTAATTTTGCAGTATTACTGCACCTGCGCCAAAATACGCATGCGCCAAGTCTTGGACTCGCCGATTTGTTTATAGGGTGAACTTAACCACTGTTTCAGTTGTAACGGAAAAAACTCAACTGGGACGATGAATGTGCCGCTAACATTATTTTTAAAATATAGGAATTATGTAGGAGTGATGAAAAACAAATATTGACGCCTTAAAATCTGTGACGGTAGAAATATCATCACTTCAGTGAAAGATGCATGTCCCATTCCACGAGCCGGTACGGCGGAATAGAACAGTACATGATATTTCAACCCTCACACTTATTAATAAGTTAATATGGTATTACTCTCACAATGGCTGAAAAGAAACAGGTGATATCATTGTGGACTGCCTATATTCGTGCAATAGTAAAAAAATATCATTCTATTGCACTCGGCTTCACCGCGTAATAGAACAGAAGTCAAAATTTGACCTCATGAATACTACTTTTTACTATCACACTCTTAAAGGTCCGTTCATACTTCCACTGCACTGCATTGCTGTCAGTAAATTTACTGCAATGTTTCCGTCCGTTCCGCGGCACTCCTATCGATGTACTGGCAAGGTTCCAACCCGGTCACTGCAGGTCACGGTTACAGGACGTTGCGGAAATTTGGCATACTGCAACAAACTGACTGCACCCCCCACTGCATCTTGCTGCTCGCAGTTAAAATAATTTTAACTTCGTTGGAGTACTGCAAACTGCGTTGCAATACTGCAAGTAATTGGCAGTGACATTTTTGGTAGGCTGCATTGCAGCACTTGCCCTGCAATGCAGGTGAAAGTTTGAACGGACCTGTGGCATTCATAGTTGTATAATAGCACCCATAACGGCCTAGTATTAAGCATAGCACGTACAGTACAGCATAGCAAAGCACAGTACAGCACAGCATAGCGTAGCATAGTACACATAGGATAGCATAACAGCATAACGTAGCATAGCATAGCAGAGCATAGCCACAGCATAGCACAGCAAAGTACAGTATAGCATAGCAAGCATAGCATACTAGCAAACATAACATACATCGCACCGTGTAGTCATAGCAACGCTGGTATAGCACAGCATAGCACAGTACCGCATAGCAAAGCCCAGCACAGCATAGCTTAGCATAACAAACCAAAGCTAGCAAAGCATAGCACAGCACAGCATAGCACAGCATAGCAAAGCATAGCAAAGCATAGCAAAGCATAGCCACAGCATAGATAGCAACGCATAGCAAAGCATAGTACAAGCATAGGCAAAGCTAGCAAGCATAGAAAAGCATAGCGCATAGAAAAGCATAGCACAGTACAGCACAGCATAGCGTAGTATATACCACATAATAGAGTAGCTTAGACTGCACAGTATAGCGTAAGGTCGTTCAGACTGCCACGGCACTGCATTTGCTGTATGTTCCGTCAATTCCGATGCACTCCTAATCGATTTACTGCAGGGTCACCCAGGTCATTAAGGTCACGGGTTGCATTACGTTGCAGTAAACTTGCGCCCCACTGCAGGAAATTTGGCATTACTGCAACACTGACTGCCCCCCACTGCATTTGCAGCATCGCCAGTTAAAAATAATTTTAACTTCGGTCTACGTATGCGTTGCAATACTGCAATCAATGATTGAGTGACGATTTTGGTAGGCTGGATTTGCAGCAGGCCCACTGTAATTGTGAACTACAAGGTTCAATTTCTGTTTTAGGACCTTAACATAGCATAGCAAGCATAGCACAGAACAGCATAGCATAGCAAAGCAAAGCATAGCTAAAATAGCATGACATAGCATGGTAGCATGGGATGAAATAGCATAGCACAGCACAGTATTTCCAGAATAGCATATAGCATAGATCTAAAGTAGGAATAGTAAAAATAGGAAATAGGAAAAAGGAATAGTATTTTGAACATTTATTGTAGCATGACTTTCTCATAATCAGCGCGTTATATGCAAAGAGTCCAATAAAAGAAATTCCAATGAACGCAACAACACTTCTAATAACTGAATCAAATAGCTGTAGCCTATGCTACGGTACCTACATCGTGTAAATTTGTGAAAATATCAAGGTTGAATTTTTAGGCCATCTTATTCTTCAGAGAAAGTCACCGTTGAGGGTGCTGTAACAAACAGCCTATGAATTACAGGGGATGAATTAATTTTGTCAGGGATTCACGTCTTTCAAAACAACGCTGCAACGCATTGCATGTGATCAAATTAAGTCACACACATTGGCATATAAGCAGGCGTATTGCAGTTCATGCATTCCCAAAAGTTTCTCGCCCATCAAGTTATTTATTAAACGCTTCCCGGTGTATGGATTCTGGCTCGTTGGAAACCAACAAGGATTGGGAAAGGGTTGATTTGTGAAATCTCGGTTGTTTGAAATTTCTATGCATTCCATGAAGTGCTTTTCAAGAAAATAGTTTTCAATGCGAAATTAAAAGCTACTAAAATATAACGTAACGTTTCCTATATACAGTTGTTTTGTACGTGTTCCCTCGTCATTATTTCTCTCAAAATAGAAATGAAAATTTAAGTGCCGCTACGTAAACCGAGAACAAAAAACGGAAAAAATATTCCTGTCAGCCTATATATATGGCCAGTACTATATTTTGTTTTCTGCCAAGATCGCCGTTATTCTTTTAACACAAAAACAAACAATTTGCAGCAAATTCTCTTTATTAAAAAAGAAGAGCAGCAAACTAGTTATAACTATCAATAAATCGCTATTTTGAAGAAAAAAAAATAAAGTGTACTATCTAGGAAAATACCCACATCCAACTTTCTTTCAATGCATTAACATTTCCCACTAAAATTGCAAATTCCGATTGGAATGAACCCCTTTTTATTAACAAAAATTAAGCGCTTGTTTTCGGCTAGAAATCACGGAAAATCCCATCACAATACCTTAAGGCCAAATATCGTTTTATTATTGTTATTATTTTAATTGTATGTGTAGCTTAACCTAAACTACAATACAAAATTAGCAGGCTATGCCAAGAAAAGCGCCAATCATTCACAGGCAAGAGAAGTCACTACGTCACTAACTCTCCAAAAATAACAAATGTCCATTTAGTAGATATTATTTCTAAAAATTATATTTGTTCCGTTAGCCCGTTATGTAAAAAATTACGTTTGAGCCTTAACAAAGATCTTCTATTTAAGTATTTTTTCTAGATATAAAGGAAAATATTTTTGGAGACAGTGGAGCGAAAAGTCATAATAAAAACAAAATAGTCAGCGGAACGGACAGGGATTAGAAAAGTAGGCGTTATAGTATCCCGCTTCCAGGGAAGGATATTATTAAGTTTTTGAAACGGTTTCAATAATTTCAAAGCGTTAAACATCATTCCAAATCAAAAGATACGAACACTCTGGTTGTTGAAGTCAATGTATTTTTAAGTTAATCACAAATGACATGTCAATTTTGTCCAGGCACGGGTATAGACTCTTTCTTTTATAACGAGGTTATTTAACTAGGGCTATTCAAATACACGTAATTGCAATAATTGAGAACGTATTTTCTATATTTTAGTTTACTTTACGTCTCCCAGTTTACTCGAAAATGTATCTTTGTGATGGAAAACTGCATATAGGTTACACACCACTAACTCACTATACACAGTAGTCTATGGGAAAAATGGCAACTTTGAGCATGTTTCTTTCACATTTAAAACTCTCACAGAGGAATACAACAATATCATCCCAAAGTACAGCTAAAATCACCAAATAACCAAATTGTGAACATATGATGACCAGAAAATCTTTTAGTTACGAATCACCAAACTCGCCCATATCGAACGGCAACCCAAGATTCTCTACATGTATAGTCGCCAAAGCTATAATTTGCAAATCGATTGAAAATGAGACCGCGGAGTAATTTGCCTCAATTCACTGTCCAAAATGCCACTTAGAGTTTGAGAAAACATCCCAGTCTACCATTTCAAAATCATGAAATTTCATCACTTTCTAATATCATAGTGCATTTTCACTTTTAAGCACTTTTTCCAGATGCCATGCAAGAAGTAGTCCACCCAGATGTTTGATCCTTCTCGGCAGCCAGGTTAGTGTGTATAACCTTTAGAAGCATATACCTAATTGTGCACTTAGATCGGGAAATGATTTTTTACATAGTCAAAAAAAATTTCCACTCACTAGGTTTGGTACTTTTCTTCTCTCTAACGCTGATGAAAACAGTCACTTTGAAAGACCCTACCCAAAGCCAACCATGTAGATAACACACAGAAACTTTAGTAAATTATTAAAATTAGTAAATGTTTCATTCTATTTTAAAAAGTTTGTTTTGATCAGTAAAATGGTTCTTAGACTAAATTTAATTCAGAATAAACAGGCACACATACACCCGCAAGAACACGCGCGCCCCCAACACAAGCACAATACAAAATAGTTCGTGATTTTTTCTAATATTTTCATGTTTTTTTGCGGTTAAAGAACTGCAATTTTATTACTGCTGCTTTCGTATTATAAAGATGAAAAACGTGTTTAATTAAACAAAAATGTAAAATAATAATTAATATAAAAAAGTAAAAAAAAACACACACACACACACCCAACACAAATACATTAAATACAACACGCAAACACAACCCCGAAATATTTTTTTGAAAACCTCTTTCATACAAAGTACAGATTACAGAACTGAATGTGCAGCCTTTCACTTTGTCATATATCGACCGGGGGGCAGATCGTAAAGATCGCAACATTGTTCTTAATTAAGCCCTCGGTGTTGGATGAGGTTAAAAGCAACGTGCATGAATGGCTCTTAATGGTAAAGTAACACAAAATTAGCATTTTATCTCACTTAGACGCAGATTTACGATTATGGGCGTTTGCCCAAGACCCAAAAAGTAATATACTTTTCAGCAAATGCTACTTAAAATTCTTTTCAAGTGCGCTATTTTACTCACCCGTAGGCCTAAAACTTGTGTTGCAAATTCCTAATATCAAGGGATTACATTATAACAATAATCATCTGTTTCAATGCGATTAGGACTTTTAACACAGTTGCTATGCTGTAACGTTCTTACTGGCAATATCTAAATAGCAATTTTTTAGCCCGCCAGAAGGGTAGTTCTAAAGATCTTTTTCGGCCTAGACTTTGTTGTAATAGCTTCAGGTAAAAACAGGGGGGAATTCTGCATACCAGCCGCCTTGTACAAAACACCAAGACTGGACTTTATCTCAAAAAACACTGATTTTTAGAAGGATAAGGAAAGTCCGGTTTGGGACTTAGTCCAAACCCAATCCTTTCCTCCGGTGACAGGGTATATTATTCTGAGCTTAGACCTTACAGAGTAGTTGTTACAGATTTATTGTATACTGCAACATTGTACAAATTGTGCTTAATCTCTGCCATCGACATGTGCGAGGAACAAAGAGCTGTTTAATCGCTCACAAAGGCGGGCTATCGGAGGTACAAATTGCCATGAAAACAGCAAATTAAAAATGGAACAAGGAACTCACCCAGGTGGATTTATAACATTCATCAAGTTTATTTCAATGTCTTCTGACAGTTTTCAATGATTTGTTTTTTTATTACTGAAGATTTTCACAAAGTAAACGTGTTAATGAAATGAGATACATTACCCGACTGCTTTTCATATACACGATTGTCGATTGTAAATAGAAGCAGAGTTGCTTATTGTTATTAAACATTAATTATAGTCATGAAAATGGCATGTATTAAACAAGATTAAAAAGAAATACTATTGAAATTATGAATTTTCTCAAGGTATGTGTTATGTTATGGGTACTAAATATGGTTTCAGATAATCATCTGCCACTACCGCTCAGTACAGCTACAGCTAGCGCTACTTCCACTTCCACCACCAATACTACTACTTGTTGTTTTGCAGAATTTCAAGAGAGATGAAAACTAAAGCAAATCGGCTCGGTCTCGCAACCGCCGGGGATACCACGCGACGACGGTGTCGCTGGCCGGCCAGCGATTTCGTGCCCATACGGGTCTTCCCCTTGATGACGCAATCGTACATCCGGGACTCAGTGCATTTTTTTTCCGGTCCTGTGGGATTTTGCGAGATTCAGTGGTCTTAGGGTTAGTGTATGGAAAAGAGAACTATATTAGTATATGGAAAAGAATTGATACAAAATAGAAGAAGTAGATGCTCAATAATGCACCCCTTCTTTAAGATCTGGTTAAAGTTACATGAGCTGACCACTATTGAATTGCCAAACGATGTCTTTTGTGATTCTTCAAAATGAATTGTGGAATTTAGTCGTGATAACGGGGAAAAAAAAAAAAGTGTTAGACGAACCTTGGTTTCAGGCTAGCTATTAAATATGACAATGAAAATGATACCGTTACCAAAATTAACGGACCACTAACATAATAACACAAATGAAATATGAAAAAGGCCTGCATAAAAAAGAAGGAAAGGCTGAAATTGACTGCAAAATGAATGCTTACATTGTATTTAAACGTTTTATAACTAGAAAACATCTCTTTTGTTTAAATAGGTTTGTAATAGCCGCAATGTTTACCAACGAAATAGATGATCTGTTCTGGGGTGGGTGATATTTTCATAACCCACACCAGACATGCTAGGCGTCTGTCTCCATATGCGGTGCAGTGGATGGGAAATGTAAGCTGTCGGATTTGCAGCACAGGTTGAACCAAAGAGGCAGATTTTGCTTTGAACATGTTAAACTTTAAATATTTTATGCTTACATGCGCTCGGCAGCCCTAATTTGGTTTCCTTTGTTGAAAAGATTCACTCATTAAATGGTTGATATTTTAATAGCGGATATATAGATATCGGAAATCGTAATTTTCTGTTTATTAGGACGTAGTTTAAAATAATGGCTATCTATGCTTAAATGTCGTTTAATCTAGAATACAGGTGGATCACGGATGACTAGCTAATGATTTGGAAGCGAAAACGTAGTCATTGTTCGTATACCTATCTTATAGTTTGATAGTGACGGTTGTAGAGAAAAAAGTCAGCTAATGGGAGCTCTAATATATCCGCCATGCGGAATAACTGGTTGTAATTGAG
Organism: Ophioderma brevispina; assembly: GCA_023653785.1. Lineage (NCBI taxonomy): Eukaryota > Metazoa > Echinodermata > Ophiuroidea > Amphilepidida > Ophiodermatidae > Ophioderma > Ophioderma brevispina. The sequence continues at coordinate 36,542 of JAMKCH010073040.1, read as the reverse complement.
TGATGAGCGCGCCGAATTAGAGGCTTTCTTGTTTAATCGAGGTTTTACGCTCCTCACCCTTAAAGAAAGAAAAGGCTACCGAAAGAAAAAGAGGAAAAAGTTAAAAGGGAAAGAAACTGCAGGTGTTGCTATAAAACCATTATCATGTTATAATGGGGCGATAACATACTCTATATTCGGCTAGGGTATTAATTCCAAAGCCATGACTATTTGCTTTTACACTAATAACCCATAGGTAATGTTGACCAAACAATGCACTTTTTTTCGAAATGGCACTCTGCTTTTGACAGAAAAATCTAAGTACAGAAAAGTCATTTGAAGATGATTAAGGCACTGTCAGTGATTGCTAAAACCAAAACATTGAAAATACCACTAAAATATCAGATTTTGTATCTCTGTAACAAGTATACGGAACCTAACCTGCACATGGGAAACGACCAAGGCAACATTATAGGTTATACACCACTAACCTGGCTGCCGTCAGGGAAAAAATTGTGGGTGGAATTTTTATCATGGCATCTGAAAACCGCTTTAAAATGTCTGAAAATGCACCAGGTTAAATTAAGAAAGTGATGGAATTTCATGATTGACATGTTAAACTCGCACCGACTTCAGAGCATGGTCTCGTGTTGGGCTTTTAGATATGTTGTGAGTTTGGATGATTTGAAACTAAAAACATTTCTGTGATCATTATGTTGAAAAATTTGGTTCATTTGCTGTTTTCTTCCTTTTCTGTAACCTGTAAGTTTTTCAGTTGAAAAAAATAACTTATTGAGCAATCTTCAGACTTTTCCTTCACCTTTTAGCTATTTGCGGCAAATTAAGAATTTTGACTCTTATGGGATTGATCACTAATAGTAGCCGGGTCGGGAGGAGGAGGACCGGAAAAAATATTCCCGCCAATGTTTTGATATCATTCAAACAGAAAAAAAAATCTCTTTAATCATTAAATCCCCCTGAATCCCCTTTGGGAAATTTTTTTATGAGTGTTTAAAAGTCGAACTCTTTTGTTTTCGTGAGTAGGCGTTGAGAGAAAAATTCTTTTGATTAGTTCGGCGCGAAAATACGCAACTTTGCGAGCGTAGCTTGCGCTTACATTCATTGCGCGTGTTTTTTATACCCAAATGGAATGCAGTAGATTCGCCTCGCGTGACTCACAGGCTCAATGTGATATTTGTCCGACCATTAAAGAATGAATGGATGTACCAAAGTTAAAGAAATTTTAGATTTTAATGGTTTTTCATATCTTCGGGATCAAAAAGAGATTAATATGAATGGTTGAAATGCCATTGAATCAAAGACTAAAAGATGTTTTCTGTCCAAAGTGGCAACGGCTAGGTTCCAAAAAACGTTTGTTGCTTAATAACATAATTTTTTAAAAAATGAGATCAGCATATTTCGTTCAACTAGACTTTCTTGATAGAATAAATCATAGCTAAAAATTAGATGTGGAAGTCATAAGCTACTCGTAATACGATAAATAGACTTTACAACCACAATTTATCCACTGATTGTTCTCTGTGTAATTTAAGGTGATTTGGGCGACGATTTCATTGACATTCTAATGTCCCTTTTTTGCAGATGATCGTAAAAATACATAGATGAGAATCATTCACAAACAGATTTTTTTTATTACATGGAAAATTATATATTCTTACAGACATTTTTTTCAAATTTAAATTTTGTATTGTATTTAGAGTAAATATTTGTGCTGTATAACATGTTTTTTTTGCGCCATACTGGGCGTCATAGATTTTCATATATTTTATATATATTTTTGTCTCTTATACCCGTAAGGGTCCGGAAGAGAATGAATTAAAAGTTCCTTATTTGAATGGACGCTTGACTTGAACTTGATTCTGGTGCAGAGAAGAGCAGACAGCGACAACATATCATCACGACAGGCTTCCCCCTTCACAAACCACCAAATCGTATCTCAGGTCTGATGAAATTAGACGGCGCCACCAGGCATGGCTGAATTCACAGAAGTCCTTGAGATATAACGCTGCTTTTTGTTCAAAGTTCGGGATAAAGTTCATGGTTTTAAATATTTAGTTGACAGTAGTATGGTGTTATTATAAATTAATCATAACTGAAAGATACAGGCTTCAACTATATGGTTTTTGGTCTAATAAGGTTTGCTTCATAGACCTTATCTTGAAAACATAGAACTAATGAATTCTTGAAATATGGAATGGTGAAGGATATGTTGAGGATGAAGGCTGGGGCCTTTCAATTGAGTGATACATGAGCTTGTAATTTTCCTTACTCTAACCCTAGGTGTGAGCAATGCAATGTTGAATAGGTGGTGAGTGTTTCCACTTTTTTCAAAGATTTAGGCCTAACGGTTCAATGGATACCCTATCCCAGACAAGAGTCCACAACTGGCTTGCCTATCCAAGACCGAACCGGCGGGCGAAAGTGGGAGTTTTAACCTGGATTTCAAGTCCATTGAGCCATTCCAGCTTGGTTAACCAAAATATCATTGAAACACAGTTGTGGGATATTTGAATGCTCTTATGTGAGATGTAAAACAGGGGTGATATTTTACAGGGCCATGTGGCTTGCAAAATCCCGGTTAAACAGGTTTTATGATAAATTTAATACTCTTCCTCTAAATGTTAAATGAGTGAGAAAAAAAAAAACACTGTACGGCTGTAAACCCATTCCAAGATGAGTGTTTTTTGCTTTAAAGAGCAAATTTCTAATAAAAATCCTCCAAAAAGAGTGAATTTTCGCTCGTTGAGGAGATTAAACGAAGGACCACTTTTTGAACGAAAGAAACAGGAAATTGAAATTAACTAACTCTGTTGTCCTGTTTTATTTAGAGAGGACAGCTATTTCTAAAACTTAAAACTAACAATTATCAAGGATATTATACTTTATGTAAAAATAATTCAAAATAACAAAAACGACACCCGGATTTCCCCAAATGCTCTACAAACCGACGGCAACCAATTTCAATGAATTTATTGGGGAATAGCGAATTGTGCCGGTTAATTGTTTTCATAAATAGTTTTTAAACGAAATTTTTCCATGATTTCGCATCTAAATATAGAGGACTTGGCGGAACCGAGCTCCGCAGTGGGATGCATTGCATGAATTAATTTATATTTCATAGGGGGTCCCCAGAAAACCGCAACTTATGTTGGGCGGAGGCTCTAATCTTCAATTTCCACTTTTAAATGCAGTATTTTTATAACTTTTAAAAATCTAGTATTTTCATTTTTTTCTGTGAAAATTTAATTACGATTTCAAACTACACGCGGTCAAAGGAAGGTTTGGAATGTTCGCTATATGGGCCTATATGCCGAATATTCGCAGTTCCCGAATTTCAAAAAAAAAAAACGGTTTCGCTATTCCGAATATTGAAGAAGGGTCACTACTCTGAAAACCAATTGCCGGTTCGCTTTTCCGAATTTCAAAAGAGGTTCGCACCTCCGATTTTTGTTTTTCACATTGGAACAAAAACAAAAAATTAAAAAACTGAAAAAAATAAAAAAAGTAAAAAAAATAGGCCTATTTATTATCAACTTTAAAAAAAACCCTTCAAAAAAAAAACAAAATCGTCACAAAACCCATAGGCCTACAAAGTTTACTGTTTTTTTGGTGGTGAGACACCAATCAATTGTTTGACACTCTACCCTAAACCGATACCCTAAAACTCTAACAACTACACCCCCATCCTAACCATAACTAAACTGATCTTATCATAAATTGTCTATATGAAAACAAAATAAACGCGAAAGAATAATGAACCCTCTCTGAAATTCGGACTAGAAACACGGTATTTGGTTTCGTACATAGCGATCTTTTATAGCTTATTCGGAAAACCAAAACTTAAGTTTTTCTCAGTTTTTGGTGGAGATGGCACCACCAAATTGTTTTGGCCACCTTAACCCTAACCCTAATCCTTAAACACCTAGGCTTGATCTTATCATAAATTGTCTACTTCAAATCAATTGTTTCTTTAAAAAATCGGAATAGCGATTAAACAAAAAAAAATTCTGAAATCGGAATAAGAGCACAACATCTGTTTTCCTGAATAGCTACCCTTTCGCTTATTCGGATTTAAACGAAACCTTTTTAAATATTCAGAATAACGAACCTTTTGAACATGCGCAACCTTTTATTAACCTTCGGAATAGCGAACCTTATTTTAGGATTCGGAAAGTGGCTACTAAAACCGCGTGCTCGAAAAACGAACCTTTGGCTAACGATCCCCTTCATATACAGTTGCAGGTTTTATAGCACCCCTCTTAATGCGCTAGAACCGGAGGATGATTTAGCAATGTTTATTCCAAGGATATAGACCTGCAGGATCAGAAAATGCTGGGGCCGGAGGGTTCTGCTCTCTAACGGGGCTAGAGAACAACTGCCTGTGCCAAAAAGTAAAACACACATCAGGTTTGTAGCCCAGAAACTTTCTCTTTGTGAACTGTTACTCATGTAAACCTAAAACACTAGCTAAAGAACGCTTCAAACTCTTCAAGGTTCTTTGTAGAACGTACAGAATAACATTCTTTATAGAAACGCTAGTTCTATGCATACGGGACAAAAATGGGGTTTCGCCTTTCTTATATAAGAATTTAGGAAACTTTTAACTATTTTGAACAAAATGAATCTTTGAAAGTGCTCAACATCAGAAGGATCCAAGCTAGAACAAAACAAAAACTGAATATAATCATGATATTAAATAGCCTACACAAAATGGAAAAATCACATCTCAAATTAACATTGCTTTCGAACTTAATTTCAAATGCTCCTCATAGGTCGAAACTCTGCGCGTGACGCTTTTGCAATACCCCATACCTTTCGCGCAAAGCATGCGCGCGAAATTGAGGAAATAATTACACGCACTTTGTCTAACGCAAGCGCATTTTCCACGCGTGCATCCCGAATTTCGGCAAGCGAAAATTCCAATTTACTCCCAAAACCCCTTTTTAAATGGCTTATAATATTTTTTTCTTTTTCCCCAAAGTGGATTTATTTTGGGGATTTTTGATATGTTAAAAACACACTCTCTTGCATACTTGATGCAAAAATATTGGACGGGGAATATATTTCCGGGTTTGGGTGTTTTTGTTTGGGGGGGCCTCACGACCCTCTATATTGTCCCTCTCATGCAGACTAGCGTACTTGTACGCACACCGTACTAGTTCGCACAGGTACTTCACCAAATTAATAAAGAAAATATAAAAGAATTTTACAAAATTTTTTAGCTTTTTTTAACTGTTTTTTCTTTCAGAATTTACATTTCAGAATTTGATGCCAAACAACATTATCAATAACTTGTATTTGTCACCATTTGATTTCATGGTGTCCCACAATTTGTAATTTTGAAAAAAAATGTTCCTGATTACGTCATAGAATTTTCTTATTAATTATAATATCTTTTAATTTCAAAAAATATAAAAAATCCGCACATACTTTTGTTGATAATTTTAAATTCTATCAGTGAATATTGCCGCTTCAGACCTTAAAACTAAACTGTCCCGTGTGAAATGTACCTACTGTATTTCTTAAAAAGTTGCATTGCATTGTGGGAAATTATGACGTATGTAGAATACGTACTTGTACCTTTCTTCTGGACTGTCTCCCCTTCGTATTTCAGTTTATTTCAGTTATTCACTGAAAGTACTTTTTGTCGACCTCCACGTGTCATGGTAACCTAATGAAAATCAGAGAACATAGTTCCGGAATGACCCGTCCCCCTAAATGCCATTAATGTGCCAAACCTAACATGGTCACGATGGTAACAGAGGGGAAAAATTAATGCCCGATTTGAACTCCAGAACACGGTACTATGATATATGACATGGGTGGTTTTAGAAATGTTTGAAATGGCTCGTCAAATTTCCAAAATAACAGGATACTTTGAGGGATTTTTTCTTATAACATGCTCCTCTTCCATCTTTTTTCTTGTAGAAAATTAGAATACTAAGGCACAACTTATTTTTGTGTCATTCCACCAGCTCTTTAAAACTCATTTTGATGCAGATCCTAGCATCAGAGGTAAAATTATGCCAAAACTAATTTTGAGAAAAGAGACCGTGTTTTGTTTAATTTCTCGTGGTATATTGCATAGGCTTTCCAGATTCAAACTTTACAATGTCAGTACTGGCAACCAAAGTGCAACAGTGGAAGAATAAAGTTAAAACCGTTCGCAACAGCAATAGAAATCCTGAATAGACGAAACACGCTCTCGACCAATGTGAGCTTACTATGTGTTCGGGCACCATTTCAATAGAAATGAATGGGTGAAGAGAAGCCCGTTCACTGATTGGGGTAGCTAATTTACTCAATCTAAAAAGCTGTTTTTGATTGTTGCAAGAACAATAAATATGGCATTATTATCCCCCATGTTTTACCAGTATAAGGTGTGATGAGACTGTTTTGTTCATATATTCAGCATAGGATTCTATGTGGGCAAGTCGGACATTATTCACACATTTAGAGACAGATGTTACTGTTTTATACAATTTCGGGCTTGTTGTGACATGATATAAAAAGCAGAACATTGGAGCAGACTGATTGCTTTCACATGAAATACTGAAACGGCAATGTGTTCTATTTTTAGTGCATGTTTCAATAAACATATTCATCGACATTGGAGGGAATACTTTCCACTTTTACCCACAAAGTTCAAGCTCTCCATATGACAAAATGCTCCATTAAAAAGTAAAGCGTAACCTAGTGACTCATAGTTCACCTTTTAAAGTCACAGACCTATGTAAGATTTAACATGAATTTCCTGATCACATCCCATTAAAATACAAATAGGCCTACTATTATTTGAGCTTGCTGGAGGTCTTGAGGTGCGTGTGTAGGAGTTACCACCATCTGATCACATTCAGGTAAGGGACAAATAAATCGATCCATGTAAGTGAACCAATGTCATCTGAAATACCTGTTAAGTCTATCGAGGTCAGTTTGTGCGATTTAATTTGTTTTTGAATAGCTGATTGATGGAAAGCTATGGCGATCCCTGACGGTTCGTAGAAGGGCTTACAATATCCTTAATCGTGAACAAGGTCACTACCTTACTTTTCCTCTTTCGTCTCCACAACAAATTGAGGCTCATCTTCTGTAATGCCTTTGTCGAAAGGCTCTAAACAATAACTGTTTCTTTTAAGAAAGTTGTCAAATAAGGGTCTGAGATACGAAATGTTTGTCCGCCATTATGGAAATGACTCTAAGCTACGGCCATTATGTCGGTTTGAAAAGCATTTGATTGTCTATACACAGAACTTAACATAATGGGGAAACAGATATATATTGGACATGATCTGTTTTTCTTTTAAATTTTAATAGAGTTGACCATATAATCTGTTTATTTTTCATTAGACCATTAAAAAAATCCACATTAAAAGATTCATTTCTGTTTTGAGACCTTTGACCGCCTTAAATCATGCCACTTCAAATATTGGGTCTTTTTTCAAAGATGTTTTAATTTGTACCTGCGAAAGAGGTTAAATTGCGTACGGTGGAGAAGTTTTTATCGTCCCGCCCTGTTGTTCATAGTCAACCTACAACGGTAAAGAATAGGGCACTCCACTCGACGCAATATTAGTTTTCAATCAAGCTTTATTTCCGTTGTCGTCTATGAACCCCCGGAGTATGGCTCCGGCGGACTATATCTACTTTTACACCGGAACTAGGAAACTTGGCCGAAGTGCCCATCTCTCATTCACAGTCCTGGTGGAGAGAAGGGGAAGTTAGGTAAAGAAACAGGGTAGGAGATAGCCTAGGGGGGGGGAAGGGGTTGCCTTACAAACTGGCTCACAGCATTCGAACCCGCGACTCTCTGATCGTTGATTCGGTGTCGCCTCCGTTGCGCCTCCGCACCAGCAGTGATCATCATCATCATCATCATCATCATCATCATCATCAATCTATTCATCATCATCATCATCAGCATCATCATCAATCATCAATCATCATACTACTACTGAGAAAACTAGGACTCTCCCAAATGACGCCAATTTTGTTTATCTCTGTATGTCTCGACATATCAGTTCTCCTCGTCTGGCTGGGCCAGATTCTCTCTCCTCTTACATGAGGTTCTGCCCGTTCTCTTCCTTGATCCATCAGTTTCTAATTATCTATTATCTGTTATCAGTGTCTAGATGTCCACCCATCTCCACTTGATTCGTTTTGCTGTTGATGCTTTTTACTTTTGAGTTATGACCCATCTTGTTTTTTCTCCTCCTTCGGTAAATCTAAGCATCACCCCTATCCATCTTCTCTTTACTTCTTTAATTGCATGACGGCATTCACTTCCATGTCATAGCTAGCAGTATGCACTGATTGAACAGTTTCCACTCCTTTAAGACGTTTGGTATGTTCTTATCTGTTAAGATACATGTGGTAGATGCCTTTCTTTTTTGATGCACGAGAGCCCGCTTGACACTTTGTGTCCTTCGCATCTTCCTTCACCCTGTTTTTTCACTGCGTGCTCGCGGGTCAAGCGTTTGTGCATAATATCCTCCGGTGTCTATGTAGGCTGACTGGAGGTCCTTTTACTGAACTTGAAATCTCTCGGGTACCAACTCCAGTAAGTTGACCATATCGGAGATCTTTGGGGATATCTCTTGTCCATTCGACGGACGTGTCCAAGCACGGAGTCGTCATTCGGCTGAGCATGGCATAGATCGCAGTGCTATTTGCCTTGCTCTGGACATCGCTCTTTGAGATCATGTCCTCCAAGATGAGCATAATGTTACGCGGGACATCTTAGGTGGTAGGTGTTTAGCTTTCTCTCCTGCTTGCCATAATGTTTTTCAAGTTTCACTATCATAAAGAGGGTAATAAGGATACATGCCGGGGGTGGGGGGGCTAATATTTCAATGTGGATATCATGCTCGTGTATGGCCTCCCAAAACGCAACCCTAAGCGCGTATTTTCACTTGCCAAAAAAACAAAACCCCTACAAAGCATTCTTGGTTACTTTGCTACCCTAATGATTTTTTGAGAATTTCTTTAATGAGATCGGTGTTGTTCTTGCTAAAACGATACTGCTATACGATTTCAACGTGCACGTCGACCTCCCCTCTAAGTTCGGATCGATTCATGTTCTGGAGATTCTGGCTGCTAATGGGTTCTACTAGAGGAGGAGCAGAATATCATGGGCCTTATTTAAGGAGTTTTGTTTAACTTAACCCTCCCCCCCCCCCCTACTACAAGAAAAGGTTTAACACCTTGGTAATTTACAGACCCTCTACCTCAATGGCCTAGGTAGGTAGTACTCTCAAATTGTGGGTCAACTTTTTCATACCTAGCATTGATATAGAGGGTCCAACTAACTACCAAAGGTGTCACATTTTTTTCTGTAGTGAGGGGTAAACGATGACGTTTGACCTGGGTCCGAGCTCCTCCTCTATAACCAACAAATCTATAGATGGTCCTACCAATAGAGATGGTCACATCCTCGACCTGATCATATCTCGTCTTGAGGATGGATTAGTTGCTGTGGGATTTCTTGACTGGGGCTGGCTCGGATCATCGTTTGATTACTGTATCACTCATGAACTGTTTACATTATTAGAAACATAAAGAACATTGAAAGACTCTTTTTCAAATGACATTCATTCATGATTGGTAGTTCTGGCCTTCTAGGGGGTAGTTGGTAGGTGCTTGGAAAATTTGAGGAAGCTTTAAATGTATTTGTTTAGGGGTGCAAATTTCAATTCATCAACTTCGGAATAAGGTTAAGGGGAGCTTTTGTGAATATTGGACAACGAGGATACCTCTTTTCAATGAGAAGTGGCCCGGGCTTTGTAACCAAATCCTAGTGTAATGTACTCTTTGGAAAGTGGTGATCACAAAAGCCTAAGCCGAAAAAATGAAAAAGATGAATTATTTTTGGCCTTACTCTGTGGGTGAACGACTAGGGATTTGAAGCCAATACCGTCATCTTGAGCAATGCAATGGGCCGGCAAAATCTTTTTTCCGGTGGTCATGTAATTTGGCGTAGAGATTTTATTTTCTGCAATATCCATTCCCCTATCTGGTTTTTTACACTACAACACTGTACAAACCTTAATACATATTTTTTAGTAATAACCTCTGAAAACAAAAGCTGACATTTTGGCAATCAGTTTTAGCAGAAGAAGCTCATAAGCCAAGACATACCTAACAGGGACATTGTGACGCGGAAGCTGCCAGAACCTTGCAAAAACAACATCGTCCAATTCGCGTGCCCTAACGCCTCCGTTATAATCCCTATTACGCTTCAAAAACATGCATAAAAAGTTCCTATATAAATACAATTACACTGTCAAGAATTGACATTTTCCATTCCATTGGCTACAAGAACAGTCAGGATTCCATTTGTAACACCTCTTTTTGTAACTTTGATACTTTGATCAAGAAAATGAGCCCTTAATATGCTCGCGTATGTGCCGTTCGCTTGACACTCTTACATATTTGGATTACACGGTCAGTTCTCTGATTGTTCCTTAGCAGCGTGTTGTTTTGACAATGTCAACAATTCTACTAAATAGCTAAATGGAACAAATCAGTAGCTGCATTTGAACAACGTTCCTGCTGTTGAAATTACATATTGAAACGCGTATCAATGTGATTGAAGAACAGCAAAGGGCGCAGCACCTGCTTCGCAATGCTTGTAGGTTTTGGGGGTTGGAACCGCAGTGCAGGGGACGGAAGACGTAAAGGGAGAAAGTGTCGCTGCTTAAAAGCAAGCGGGATACTTAGTGCAGACTGGTTTTGTTTTGTCTAATGTTCTGATAAAAAAGGAATATCTGGAGGATAAATTATAGGTTTTCCCAGTTAGTTTAAAACAATTTTTATTATATTTCATAACTAGCTAGTTGTTTTTCGTTCCAAGAATACGTAAATGTGCGTTTGTTAAAAACAATTTCGTTTTTGGTCAATAAAATTAACTTTATTTTTATACATTTTCGTCAAAATCAATTTAATTTGGTCTCACCCATGGCCCACCATCTGAATGTACAAAGCAATTTCGTCTTTGGTCATTTAATTTCACATTTAGCTCAATTATATTTCGTCTCATGTGGTGTATGTATAGGCCATGGCTAAGAGTTAGGCCTATAACATCAGCAAAAATTATGATAATGTACCTATCCACCTACCTTTCTTTCTTTCACCTATTTTCGTTTAACCCCTCATTTTTCTTTCTTTCGTTCATCTTTTTTTCCTTTACTTTATTTGTCTTTCTTTCTTTCACCTTATTTTTCTTTCATCTCATTTTCTCATTTTTCTTTTTCTTTTACGCCATTTTTCTTTTTTTCACCTCATTTTTCTTTCATCTCGTTTTTCTTTCACCTTATTTTTGTCATCTCTCTTTTTGTTTTACTTTCTTTCACCTTTTTCTCTCTCTTTACTTTTTATATCATTTTTATTTCTTTATCCTTTTTTATTTTCCTAATCTTTTTCTGTATTCTTTGTGCATGGTATATAATCAGAGTAAAAGACAGAAAAATTATAAATTTTGCTGATGTTACAGGCCTACCTTTTAGTCATGGCCTATACATGAGACGAAATATACTGAGCTAAAAGTGAAATTATATGACCAAAGACGAAATTGCTTTGTACATTCAGATGATGAGCCATGGATACGACGAAATCAAATTGATTTTGACAAAATTGCATGAAAATAAGGTTAATTTTATTGATTATTTGTTCAATATAATTGACCAAAGACGAAATTGTTTTAAACAAATGCAAATTTCGGTTTTCTTGAACGAAACACAACTTAACGAATAATGAAAAAAAAAATGTTTTAAACTAACTGGGAAGAAAACGACCGTATATTATTTTACATTAAATCTTTCGAGAAAATATAAAACCATTTATTCGTTGCTTGTCGAGCAGTACCATCTTTAGCCACAAAGTTGAACACATTCGATTTGAAATCACACAAGAGTGAATGAGGGACAACACGTTTTGGTGTGGAAACACACTCTGAAAGCAGCGAAGTTTGATGTTTTAAATAACAATATTCCACTCTTTTTTGAGTAAGTAATTCACGTCATGATCAAATGTACTGTCCTTCATTTCATGCTTCACTTTGTTCACTCTTTTACTCGGTTTACATTTAGTGAGTACTTTAAAATACATTGTTGGACTTTATCGACGAATTTGCAATCACAAACCTAAAGAAATTTGCTGTATTGTTTTAAAGAATTTGTTAAGAATACTCTGTAAACCATTAAGCTTAGAGTTTCAATGTGGGTGTGGGCTTGCATTTTGTTCTGTGATTTAAAATAAGTGAGACTTGAACAGTGTAAAAAAGTGCACTTATCTCATGGATTAAGTATTCAATTAAAAATTGTAATATGCGACCCGATCTGGCCTTGCAGTCCAACGTCCGGCACATGACAAAATTGTGATATCGCAAAAATGAAAGGACAAAAAACAGTAGAAAAATATCATAATTTGTTCCTTTTAAGTATATTCTCTACATTGAATTGCTAGAGACATTGAGACTTTGACATTCAAAATTTAAGTCATTGAGCAAGCTCATAATGCCAAGAACTCTTGTGGTGTATTTAGGTGTAACGTTGACGGTTCTCGGTTTATTCCCGTTGGGCTACTCCTTAAGTACTAAATCATGTGTGCTAAATTCTGGATTTGATTTATACAAGAAATGGTGATACACTTCATTTGGACTTGTGCCAAACGAACCCTGAACATAGCTCGTCTTGGAAACAATACTCGGGTAGGGCGTTCCTTATATTATAGAGGCATTAGAAAATTATGAATCCGTGGAATTTAAAAATATTAAAAAATTTTTTATTTTTTTTATTTTTTTTATGTCATGATTTAATCAGAGGAATTTTCTTAAATACGTGAGTAAGCTGAGTAAACATTATTTGTCAGGGTATAGAACATTGAATATAGAATTACAGTAACCAGCAGGAAATAACACCAAACTAAAAGTGAGAAAATTGTATTCAGGTTGATACCAATATTACTTGTGCAATAGTTTGTTCTGATTGTAATCAATGGCTGTTTTGACACCATTGTAAACAACACAAACCATATTGTAGATGTATGGACGAAGACAACAAAAGGCATTTTTATTTTGAAAGAAAACAAAATGACTGAATTGTGGCTGTAAAAAATCTTGTTCATAGACTTTTGGTGCACTAGATGCCAATCTTCTTGTGTCACACTGGCAGAAGAGGGCAGAGAGACAGGTGAGAGAGAAGAGAGGGAGCGTCGCGCATCACGCATCGCACACAAAAATTTCGGGGGTTTAAATGTTAGTTAACAAAACAGCACATGCATATATGTAGGCACAACAAAGGAGTCACACGTGCCTGTGCCCATATATTTTAAACCCCCTTGCTTCATGTACAATTAATTGCAATTTAAACATAATTGATATAGTTATATGGGTTTAGCCTTTCGGACCGATAGAACGACCTGAGAGTTTCTTGCAAATAAATCAATAAATGAAAATACAATCAGCAATACTATTTTGGTATCCCAAAGTGAACATCAAAAAGAGATGCAAGTTTGGTAAATTTTCACGTTGATAATTGCTTTTCAACTTCGGGCAAGGCGTTTTGCCACGGTGAGAATGCATGTGAATGGCTATGCTGAGAGATCAGACATGTCTTTAGGTGACATTTCAAAATGAAATCTAAAATTTTAATTCGGGTCGAAAGGGTTTTTTGGTAAGGTCCATGGGCCGATCGTTATAGCTTCGTGCCCTAGCTCTCAGATTTTTCAGGCATGTTGAACCAAAAATATGGTGTTTGAAGAAATCTACTCCTTGTTTTGCTTTATGAGATCTTAGGGAATTAAAAATATAATTTTTGTTTGAATATATGAGGGAAATGGGAATGAGGGCCTTGTTTGGTCACCAATATTAACTGACCACACTGTTTATGGCGATTACAACATCAACTTTAGGTCTCACCTCAAACAGATTGCAAATAGCGGAGTAGTTACAGGTGGCAAGGTGATAGGGTATCGGGTATCAAAATGAACACGTTATATCGTAGCCAAATTCATTATGTCTTATCTGACATTTTCTACTTTTGTTGAGAGATTTTGCATATGCACTATAATGTTATAGTTATATACATGCGCCAAAGTTACCAATCTGAAGTGACCGAATTAGTGAGATATAATTAAGAATTTAATCAAGAAGCTCAATTATTACTGCCATGATCGCGATTTCACTACTGTCGTTTGTTTCATTTACACGTAATTTCAATAGGGGTATAGTGAGTTCGTAAAAACAAGTGTTTTCGCTTTTCACATACAGATCTATCTATGTGCGTCGTATCAGCCTTGATCGTGCGTGAACATGATGTGTTTCACATAGAGATTATTGAACGCATTGTGATAACGGTGAATTAGGTCGAATATGAAAAATACGGACTTTTTGCGTTTCACATACAGACTTATGATTTTGTAGCCTTTATATCAGGAATACAATTGCACCTTTCAAACTCAGCAAGGTTCAACGTTAAACTTCATATGCTTTCTCCATAATGGCAAAATTAAAAAGTAGTAAATTTTTTTTATTTGAATTATACTTAGGAGTTGTTTTGAAAATCAACCTTTTCATTTAGAATTTCAATGGCGATTCTCGAAAACGGCATTTCGTCAGATATAAGACAGTATGTGAGGGGGCGACGAGATAATTAAAATCGGATCATCCATTTTTAATACTTGTGGCAGTAAAATGAGGTGCAAGTTCATTATCACTCTACTAAGGAGAGAGGAGAGAGAGAGCAAAAAAAAAAACAGATCCCCATTCATATGTGTTTTCTATGAAAAACCTGTGCATTCATCAAGAAATCGGAAGTGAGATTAAGTAAGACTTAAGACTTATGACGTCATTAGAATAGATTGACCCATGACAGACGGGCAGAAATTTGTAAACCAAATCTCCAAACAACAAACCCCAAAGGAGCACAAACTATTATCAGATAGCAGATCAAATATGGGTCAGAAAAAGCCAAGGCATTGAAAACTCTGTAAAATCGTAGCACGGTAAATAGCCGTCCCAGTGGTCGGTTACCGTACGCCAAGCGATTTGGGAGGGGAGCAACTTTGTCAAACTCAGAAGTAAGCGCATGGTATATTAAGCGATGACATCAACTATGCAAGATTGAAACCATTTGTGCTAGAGTTGATCAAAACAGAAATGGGACTATTGTAGTAGTAGTAGTAGTAGTAATAGTAGTAGTAGTAGTAGTAGTAGTAGAAGTGAAGTAGAGTAGTAGTATAGTGTAGTGTAATAGTAGTATGTCGTAGTGTAGAGTAGTGTAGTAGTAGTAGTAGTAGTAGTTAGTAGTGTAGTCGTAGTAGTAGTAGTAGTAGTAGTAGTGTATTAGTCGTAGTAGTAGTAGTGGTAGGAGAAGTATCAGCATCGTAGTAATAGAAGTAGCAGCAGTAGGTCGTTGCAGTCATCAAGAAAATAGTTCTAAACTTGTCCTCTGTATGGAACCCTGTAAGGTTCTTCAACGAACAAAATAGTTCTTTAACTGCGTATGGCACCTTTTTTGGATTCTCAGATTTTAAGAATCATGTTTTGGGTTCCATCTTGAGGGTCCATATAGAGGGACAAAAAGGGTCGAAGCTGTATTTGTCTTAGAGTGGGGCAGCAGTAACGGCAGACGCAGCAGCAGAGGCGCGTAGTAGTGTAGAAGGTAGGGGAAGTACGTGATAGCAGAGTAGGAGGACTAGAAATAAGAGATGGAGAGAGTGGGGTAAGGCAGTGGCGTGCGTAGGATCTTTTAAGTGGAGGTGGCAAAAGAATAAATTTCCCAAGAATGGACGGTAAACAAACGTTTAAAGCAACTAAATGTAGGTTTTAATAATAACGTTATTCTTCGCGAATGGATCTTTCCCCCCGACTGGCAAACCAAACTGGAGAGAAGTTCCCCCTTATCCCACGACCTTTGCACAAGCCACTGGATAATGTTTTTCAAATGGTACCAATTTGACAACGTATTCACCAATTCACTCATAAAACAATTTATATGAACCTTTTTTAAAGTCTGACTCAGAGATTTCTGAATATAATTTTTTAATACATTAATTAAAAATAGTCAACTGGAACTAAAGATAGTCGCCTACAATGCTCAATTCCAAAGGTTGAGATGAATCGGAATTTTCGTTTAGATGCAGTAAACATTTATGTGTACATAACAGTGCCATAGGATACTGTGTATAACAAAATTTCCGGATCCGGAATTTTTAAACAAAGATGTGATTTTCTATATGAAGGACTTCGATTTGAGCTTAGCTATTTCACACAGTGATTAGTATATGGACAAGCATTATGTACATGCAAAAAACACAATTTGTTTGAAAATTGAGGGCGCCCTCATCGGGAAATCTCTGAGTCAGCCTTTAAGTCCAAACGTCAGCATTTGGTGGAAGACGAAGATTTGGCTGAAGTACCAACTACGAAAGTCGTTCCATTGAGACAATAAGATGTGTGACTGAACACCAATGTCTGTAGATTGATATTTGCTTTGCAGAGGCATTTGAATAAGTAGTAAATAGAATGTTTTCCGCTTCGTTGACACAATTGAAACAAAGCAGAAATTTCTCCTACAGAAATACAACATGTGTCGACGTTGTCCCTTTCAAGCTTGTCTATAAAGTCAAAGAACCATTGATGTAGGAAGAATTGTCGTTATTTATCATCACGACATAGAAATACCTAAGTTAACGACCTTGAAGTATTATCAACTTAAACAAACAAATATTGTTAATCACAATAATAATTTGTTTCTCAAAACAAATCACAGTTATTGAAATTGCTTACACACAGAAGACCTACTTTTAGTGGAACCTCGTGTAATTGAATCGAGTATGAACATTCACTGCACTTTTGGATGGTAATGAACTAGAAAAAAAAAAAAAAAAAAAAATCCCACGACCTTTGCACAAGCCACTGGATAATGTTTTTCAAATGGTACCAATTTGACAACGTATTCACCAATTCACTCATAAAACAATTTATATGAACCTTTTTTAAGTCCAAACGTCAGCATTTGGTGGAAGACGAGGATTTGGCTGAAGTACCAACTACGAAAGTCGTCCCATTGAGACAATAAGATGTGTGACTGAACACCAATGTCTGTAGATTGATATTTGCTTTGCAGAGGTATTTGAATAAGTAGTAAATAGAATGTTTTCCGCTTCGTTGACACAATTGAAACAAAGCAGAAATTTCTCCTACAGAAATACAACATGTGTCGACGTTGTCCCTTTCAAGCTTGTCTATAAAGTCAAAGAACCATTGATGTAGGAAGAATTGTCGTTATTTATCATCACGACATAGAAATACCTAAGTTAACGACCTTGAAGTATTATCAACTTAAACAAACAAATATTGTTAATCACAATAATAGTTTGTTTCTCAAAACAAATCACAGTTATTGAAATTGCTTACACACAGAAGACCTACTTTTAGTGGAACCTCGTGTAATTGAATCGAGTATGAACATTCACTGCACTTTTGGATGGTAATGAACTAGGATCTCACATTTAATTCTCACGCTCACAATGGTATCCATCATTATGGGGTTGAGAGGGAAGACGGGAGTAAGTAACTTAAAAATAACAATATTTTTAGTTAACTCTAAATTTGACATTCATCAACCCTATAGTGAATCTCAATAGGTAAGCCATTCCGGGGTATGGAATCTATCGCGATGCGCGGCGGGATATGTTTTCATATGTATCAAGTTGTGTGGTACCCACCATCACCTGGCTAGCCTTGTACGAGCCTAAAATGAACGGCGCATGCGCAGAGATTTGATTGACACGTCACTCAGCAGTGGTTCAAACGGATCCCTGGTTTGGGAAACGGCGGGAAAGTGGAATGGTATGCAACAAAAGTTGCCAGTAGCATGGAAATTGTCGAAAATGGTTAGCTAAAAATAATCCAATATATTACCAATAATCTATGCACACGGGAATCTTAAACTTATGTACAGTAATTGGCCCTTCTATACCACCTTGCCACCTGTAAGCCTTTATTTAAAAAATGGAAAGATAAAATAACCGATGCCAGCTATAAGATCTTAGAAATGTACAGTCAATTATTTTATGAGTAGATCTTATTTGGTTGCCGCCGACTTAACGACGAGCTCATGACGTCAGTCTACTTTTCGCGCAATCAGTCAAATTTGCTCTAAAAGTGTATAAGGAGGGGGAGGGGAGCCCACGTGGACCTAAGATTTTGTAACACTAAATTATTTGCCCAATATTTTATGTAATTGCCTAAATATCGGTTGCGCTTATTTTTGGGTGGAAATAATTCAAATCGGCCATGGCGTTTTTATGCTAATTAGCATAATTAAGCATTTAGTGGCGCGATTCAAAATTAGTTTTGTCCCTTCGTATTGGAGTAACTTTTTATTTTTTGTATTTTAGCAACGTAAATCTATTTCTATTCTCTTATATTGAGCCAAATTTTATGAAAAAAGTTCTTGGGGAAAGTAAATTTGTAATTTTTGGCGGGAAATTTTTGTCGAGACATAAAAATCATTTTTTCGACCGTCATTTTGAATCGGTACAATCGATTTTCGTTGTTTTCCTGTTATGTGGTCGTGTTTCTGTACCCCATCAATGACAGAAGTTTGGGTAAAAAAAAATCCAACGGCAAAGTGGTTTTCATGTTCAAGGGGTCCACATGGGTCCCCCGACCAACTGGAGTGCAGAAAACCTAATACGCCAGGGTGAAGTGAGATAAGTTGGATAAAGCACTAGTATCTTGTCCAAGGAAAAGGATGCAAATACTTTGCCATAGGCAACTTCACCCGGTCTAATGAACGTGAATCATACCTAAGTAAAATGCTTTTTTTTTGTAAATTTATTTACTCCCCTCCACTTTATATTGCTTTATAGACCCCTCCTCCATATTATCGCTATAATTGTATTGTTTGCTATAATTATGTAATGTTGTATATATGCTTTTTGATAATAATGAAATAAAGGTCAAGTTCAGGAAAAAACACTTGAAACAAATGCGCTAAAATGGCACCTGATCAAATTCGCTAAAATCCCTTTTTTATCTTATACTTGATATTAGTTAGTAAAATTTGATCTACTTTTCACAGGCTATTTTAAGTAATATTCATAGCACATACATATTGGGAATAATGTAGAATTCTCACAGGCTATTTTTCCAACTGAAAAATTTGACAGAAAAGGAAGAAAACAGCAGTGTTCAAAGATATGTATCTCCATTCAATTACGTGTTGTAGTAAGTGTCCTTACGGACACGTGACAAATATCCGATTTGGGTCTTATTCCCGGGGAGTATTCAAAGGTGGATATATGCGTGAACATGGACTTGCAAAGTGCACCCTAAACAAATATTCCATCCACCGACTAAAACATACGCTTAATAAGTATTTTTGTTTGTTTGTTGGCTACCCTAAACAAGTAACAAATACATTGTGGTCGTTAATATAACCCCTTGTATTATCTTAACCTTTCTTTCATTTTCGATTCTAATAGTTTTGATGTTTCGATATCTGCTTATGGTGAGTATAAACGTCACATCGCATTTTCAGGTTTAAAGAAAAAAACATATACCCTTTTCGACAACCCCTAATCAATGTACGCGCGTACGCACCTCGGAGATTTTGGCCTCGACTTTAGCTCCAGGACCGGACAGTCTTATGATTCTCATAAGGCGCTATTCAATTTTTCTACTTCAATCCCACTCTGATGTTTTTATTATTCCAATCCTCCAACTCTAAAATAATACAAAAATAAAATCATAAACTAATTTTGTTCCTTGAGTGGGATCGAACGCCACGAGCCTATAGATACCAACGAGCGCCCGCAGACACCGCACGCGATCCGAGCCGGGCAGAAGTCGTCTTTGTTAATACTTCAATATAACAAATTACGAATAAAGCGCACATCATATAATGAATAATAGCGCCCCTATAGAGACGAGTTGAAAATAGCTGCCCTGGACATGAATTCGGGTCCAAAACTCCAAGAATCCGCGCAGTACAATCGCCTTGTTTGAAAAACAAATCCCTTTTTTACGGCGTTTTTCTTTCTTGTTCTCTTGTTCACGCATCATAATCCACTTTTAAATACAAGTGGCCCCGGTTTACTTATGGATGCTTTTGTCCGTAATCACTTCTATCTGTTTATAGACTGCAAAAAATCTTGATTTTTTCACAATATTGTTTTTCGATTTTTCTGATAGCAAATTACTCATAGGGCCTTTAACTCTAATGCCATCAGCTTTAAACGTTATATGCGTTTAATATTATTTCAAAATAATATAGGGCATTTATGGTGTTGTTTTTGGGGGAATTTCAGGAAAGCTCTTCCTTATTGCTAGAAGATAAAATACAACATCACCTAATATAGCTTACAATTTTAAAGAAAATTGTTAATCATCAATTGAAAAATTACCAGTTTAAACAAATAGTCATGCATTGATTATTGTTACACTACAACTGTATCATTCTTCACAACTCGAAAACTGGCATCATTATTTGACAGGTCTCAAAGTGGCGATCAATCTTTCCCTCAGTAACATATACGTTGTTTTATTCTTTTAGTCATTTATTCAATCATTGCCAACCAGAAAACTTAAATGCAGAAACACATCTGCCTTTGATTTCGTTACATTTACACAGGCTTCAAATTCAAAAACAAACTTCGATGTCGACAGCTGCATCAACCCTATGAGGGACTTGTCCAAGAATTCGACATACATAGTTTCTATTATGTCTAACCATAATCATATGACAAAAAACATTTTGATTGACAGCTCAAGAAATGGAACAGTGTAAGTTTTGGTTGCAGAGATTTCACCTCTATAATGACGCGACTAGGGTAGATTTGAATGTCACCTAGGTGAATGTAGCAATTCTTTCATTCAAAGTCTGCAATCAAGTGTCACGATGTGTTCTGCTTAACTAATTCTAGAAAAAGAAAGCAGAACTATTTGATCGCAAATATAAACAAATAAACCAAAACAAAACGAACCACTGAACAACCAAACAATAAACCACGACGACGACTCACTACGACGACCAGCAGCAGCCCGCAGCACAGCATCACAGCGCCGCCGCCGCGCTCCGCCCCGCCCCGCCAATCAACCACCAACCCCACCATCCCACCACACCACCACCCCACCCACCACCACCACTGAACACCACCACCACAACAGAAACAATAAAAAAACAAGATACATGACCCAAGTTTATCGCCTTTCATATCAAATCAAGCAAAAATACAAGCAAAAAAAAAAAAAAAACGAGTTGAAAATAGCTGCTCCTGGAGCATGAATTCGGGCCAAAATCTCCAAGAATCCGCGCGTACATCGCCTGTTGAAAAAAAATACCCTTTTTACGCGGTTTCTTTCTTGTTCACGCATCATATCCACTTTTAAATACAAGTGGCCCCGGGTTCTTATTGGACTGCTTTTGTCCTTATCACTTCTTATCTGTTATAGACTGCAAAAATCTGATTTTTCAAAATATTTTTTTTCGATTTTTCTGATAGCAAATTACTCATAGGGCCTTTAACTTAAATGCCATCAGCTTTAGAACGTTTATATGCCTTATTATTTAAAAATAAATAATAGGGCATTTATGGGTGTTTTGGGGGAATTTCAGGAAAGCTTCCTTATTGCTAGAAGATAAAATACAACATCACCTAATTAATAGCTTACAATTTTTAAAGAAATTGTATCAGCATTGAAAATTACCAGTTAAAAAATAATGCAATGCATTGATTATTGTTACACTACAACTGTATCATTCTTAACAACTCGAAAACTGGCATCATTATTTGACCAGGTCTCAAAGTGCGATCATCTTTCCCTCAGTACATATACGTTGTTTATTATTTTAGTCATTTATTCAATCAATTGCCAACTCAGAAACTAAATCAGAAACACATCTGCCTTTGATTTCGTTACATTTACACAGGCTTCAAATTCAAAAACAAAACTTAGATGTCGACATCTGCACCAACACCTATAGGGACTGTCAAGAATTCGACATACATATTTCTTATTATGTCTAACCATATCATATGGACAAAAAACAGTTTGATTGACAGCTCAAGAAATGGAACAGTTGTAAGTTTGTTGCAGAGATTTAACACTCTATGACGCGACTAGGGTATATTTGAATGTCACCTAAGGTGAATTGTTAAGCAATTCTTTCAGTCAAAGTCTGTAATCAAGTGTCACGATGTGTTCTGCTTAACTAATTCTAGGAAAATAGCGCAGAAACTATTTGATGAATATAAAACAAACAAACGAACCACTGAACAACCAAACAAATACACACGACGACGACCACTACGACGACCAGCAGCAGCAGCAGCAGCAGCAGCGCCGCCGCCGCCCCGCCACAACCACCACCACCACCCACCACCACCACCACCACCCACCACCACCACTGAACACCACCACCAACAACAGAAACATAAAAAAGAACAAGAGAAATGACCCAAGTTTATCGCCTTTCATATCAAATCAAGCAAAAATACAAGCAAAAAAAAAAAAAAACATAGAGAAAAAACAAATAAACAAAGAGCCACAAACAAACATTCAAGCAAGCAAACAAAACCCAAAACATTATGACTAAGATGTATTATTTTATGGCAATATGATTCTTGGTCTATTAGAAAAGATAATGAAACTTTACAAAACCGTTACAAATGGTAACAATTAAAAATAAAAAAAAAGAAGAAAGGCCTCAGACGTTTGACTGGCATGTCCTACCGTGTTTGCCGTTTGAACCAATATGGAGTTGTTGACTGGCCGCACACATAGCCCTTAATTGTATCAATTGCTACATCTGCAGGGCGCACGGCCCATATACAAATTGGCAACCTGAAATGCAACAGACGTTAAACGTGGTCAAACTACACAGCCCGGTTAACGTGAACCTAATGATAGCCTACAAGGGGTGGGGGTGGTATCATTTATAAGCAATATAATGGTTGTTATAATGACAGCACATAATTTCTTTGAATACAAACAAGTCATATACCAAAATGTTCGGTATAATGACCACTTATCAAATATATTTATCTCGGATCATATCGACCTCTAGGTATGCTAATTAAGTAGGGTCAAAAGTCACGGCAACAAGGAAATTAAAAAATTAAAAATTGCAATTTCCCCCACCCCCCCATTTATCTTAAAAACTTTTTTGTTTCTTAAACAATTACAGTGACCAAGATTTGTGATCCTATGGGAGCATTTACAGAAATTATATTCCGCATTGCCATGGCAACCGGCCAAGCTTTTCCGCCATTTTTGCTGCTGGTGGCAAACAAAACTTGATGTATCTTAAAAAATCAAAGGTTGAATCCAAAATGCCTTTATAAGATCACAGTATGTACTTTAAGCTGATATTGTGCCAAATTTAAAGTCAATAGGTCAAGGGCCATTCTTCAAAAAGTAAACCTTTTTGATAAAAATGAAGTTAATGGTATTGCAAATTTCTTTACATTATCATGTTAACCATCCTTCCAAGTTTCCTGCATGATATTTTTAAACAATATGTTCAACTCAAACACCCTCATTTGCATAAATGAACATGTTTAATATTTTATTTATAGGAAATAGACAAGTAATTAACAAAGAATTTTAATTTACTTTGGTATGTCACACACGTGACCAAAAAGACAAAGAAAGTTTTATTACTAGAAAACCACAGTCTCAGTAATGTTCATATTTCATGTCAAAAGCCAGTTTATATGTACCTTCCGTTATACAAAATAAATGGTTTAGATCTTTCTTCTTTCAAAAGTATTATGTGCTAGTTGTCTCGATACCACACGTGACCAGCACTCACAATTTTAGTATTTGAAGGACATAAATTTCTGGTCATATTGAAGAAGGTAGCAGTGTTAACTTTTATTATCAGTTAAAATATGAATATGATCAGTTTAAACAAGAAAACAACAATTAATTTTAATATAAGATTGGCGTATGTCTTTTGAAAGTTTGAGGTGAAGTTGCCAAATTTAGCAGACTTGCACTATTTCAACACAGGAAATCTGCATACTAGGAGTAGCACTGCTCTTTGCAAGTTATTACTGATGACATTGTAATGAAAGTGTTTGAAATAGTTGAGAATATGGAAAAACACAAGATTGTATTACAATTTCATTTTTGATGCACATTAACAATGGTCACCAATTTTGTGTTTTAAATCAATGGAGATGTCACACACGTAACCACCAATGTCACACACGTGTATAAATTTTTGTTAATTCCAAGTAAAGTTTTCTTGCTTGGTTAACCTTTAATATAACCAACTGTTGTTGAATGACAAAGAACCAATGGCTTTTCTGAAATAAATATAAGAATGTGAGTAACTTAAAATTAATCACAGAATGTTTCAGTTGAAATTTGAATTCTCAAAAACCTCTTTTTGTCTGAGGATCACAAATGTGACCGAACTTTTATTTTGCCTCTCAGACCAAAATAAACAATCTGGGCGAAAGTGGAAACATTATTTTTGGTTATTTTGCAAAAGGTTATTCATTATACCAAAAGTGATAACAGATTTGGGTTATATGTGGCAAAACAAGCATTGGGTTGCAAATCAAAATTTACCCCGTTTTTTTGAGGTTAGGTTCCACAAACGTGAACCGAGAATGGCCCCAAATTCGTTTGTGAGGGGACAAGTGGTGGGCTTCAGTATTGCAACCATCGAACAAAAGGATCAAAAATATAAGCCAATAACGATCTAGAAGAATTTAATTTTTAATGAATCAATTATTAATCAATTATTGCAATTTTGCTTTTTAATTGTAAATTTGATCAATTATATTTTTTTATATTACAAAAATATGTAAATGGCATTTTTACCCAAAAATTAATTCTCTTAAATATTGCTGCTTGAAAATCGTCTTTCTCTGTTGTGATGCTGTACACTCTGATCGACCATAACATTTGAACGAAATGTCCGATATTCACCAAATAAAAAGCAAAATACCCCTGAAAGTTGTGAGAATTAAGAGAACTATAATTAGATCTCTCAATAGCAAACTGATACCATGCCCCCTTTAACGTCCTCTACTTTCAAATGTAGATACTATTTTGCTCGGGGGGGGGGGGGGGGGGTTCTCACATTGGGCGGTAGTATGGGTATGTGCCTCCTATAAGACCCTCATTTTCAGGCTCATTTCAGTTTCATTGACTCCCATTTTAGGACCATTTCAGTTCCAGAGACCCTACTTTTCATGTCCAAAGCCATATTATGCCAAATCTTCTTCGAAACACCTCAAAAAGTAGCTGGAAATTAAGGAAAATCACAACTTATTTTCTGAAATTTTCGGAAAACCTAGGTCCGGAAACACCATTTTTGGAGACTCAAATCATCTACGGAGCTGTTACTTTTTGAAATCCGGGTGGCGCATACCTACCAAAAAAGTGGAGACCCCCCGGGCTATTTGCTTTGTGCAAACATTTGTGCATCGCTTGTTTTAAAAAATGAAATATTTTGAAAATGTATGTGGTTAAAAGGAACCATACAAAAGGATAATGTGCTACGCCCCCACAAAACAGGGAACAATTTTTTTTCTTCAGATTTCCAGATTTCGACAAGGCATAAAGCACTAGAAATTAAGCTTTAAAATACCAACAAAAGTAATTTCATAGAAATAATATTCAAGAAATAATGTTCCTCGAAAGCAATCAATATGGATTAGCATAGTTAAATCACTAATTATTGATAAGATAATCCTGTTTTCAATGGGTTCGTTCATGTTTTTAGAGTTTATGAAGTTAATGCCAATAGTAGGGTTATAACAAGAATCATATTCTAGAAGTTTGGGGACGTTACCCCCTTATTTTACAGAGTTCCCCACATTTTCCAGAGGTTGGACCCAAAAATTCTGAATCAGTACCCTTCAAACTATAGAAAAACATCTTCAAATCTTCTTCACCAATCTTCTAGAATGGGATTCTGATTTATAACCCTACTACAAAATATATTAGAAATTTAAAAATGTGTAAATATTTTACATGTCAAATAACCACCCAAATAACTCAAAAACATGCCTGACCACTTGCTCTACCTTGTGGAAGCACACCATAAATGTGATTGCCAATTTTATCACAATTACGGAAGGGCTGCATTTAAGCTACTATACGAAATAAAGAAGAAATGAAGAAATGAAGAATAGTCGTTAACAGTCACTAAATTTACGTTATGAGTATATTTGGAGGCTAAACTATACCTCTAAAATCGAATGTTATTATTTGAAATACTAACGACATTGAAGTAAGACCTACCCAAATGTATACTAAAGTACAGTTTCGTCTTGGAATTTCATCTAATAACGTCGCCCACATCACTTCTGTCTTATCTGACATTTTTGACTTTTTTGAGATATTTTGCATATGTACTTATAATGTTATGGTCTATACATGCACAAAGTTACAATCTTGAAAGTGACCTATTTTTATTTAAGAATTTTGATCAATAAGCTCAAAACTGCATATCGCGATTTCACATACTGTCGTATGTTTCATTTACACGAAATTTCAATAGGCGTATAATTAACGCTGTTCGTAAAACAAGCCGTTTACGCTTTTCACATACAGATCTATGTGCGTCGTATCTGCCTCGTGCGTGAACATGGCGTGTTTCACATACAGATCTATCTGAACGCATTGAAATATAACGGTGCAATTAGCGTCGTATGTGCAAAATACGACTTTTTTGCGTTTCACATACAGACTTATGACTTTGTAGCTTTATATCAGGAATACAATTACACTTTCAAAACTCAGCAAGGTTAAAACTTAAAACTTCAGAATGTTTTCTTCATAATGCAAAATTAAAAAGTAAATTGTAATGTTTAATTCCATAGTACAAACATGAAATCTCCCGGTACAATTTCAATTTTCTCGAAAACGGCATTTCGTCAGATAAGACAGTATGTGATGTGGGCGACGATATGATATTTGTTCACCAGTGTACTCAATTTATGTGGTACGCACTATATGTTTTCTTCTGGAATGTATGATAAACTAGAGAAATCAAAAATAAGTAACTGCTGTTCACAACTGCTTCTACTGCTTCTCCACAAAATATCCTGTGTAGGTAAACTGTATACTAGAGTGTGGGGCCTGAACTTTTTTCGTTCCTAGCAGGATCTTCATAAAAGGCAAACTGACAAACAAAGAGAAGACAACCATATCTACAAACAATACAAAAGCATGAACCATGCACAGGGAGGGGTAAAGGGGGAGAGAATAGCTAAAAAAGAACAATGGAATAATATAATTGCCGAAATACCAAGAAATCACATTGGTGCATGAGAAGTGGAGGACGGAGGAGTGATGGCAAGGGACTGGGATGCCTGCTGAAAAAGAACAATAGATTTAAGAAACAAGGGGATGGAGATAATGACCCGGAAATCAGTAGGCATGGAAAGGGTAAAAGCTGAAAAACAATGGGACTAGAGTAGTTGAGGAGTGAAGACATGATTATTCAAAGGATGGGGCGCGCCAATGCAAGACGGGATTGAGAAACATAAAGAGAGAGAAAAAAAGGGGGAAATTTTTTGTTTTTTGAAATTTAATTTCATAACATAAAAATCATAATCGAACATATAACAAAATACAAGCAAATACATGTACAAACAAAGCATCACATAACATATAACAAAACAAAGACATCAATATATCATAACAAAAAGCATAATATAACATAAATAAAACAACGCATAATATAACAATATAACAAAACAAGCAATAATATAACTATTTTTTAAAATTAGGTTAAAAACGCGTGTTTTTTTGTTTTTTCAAAGGAAAAATTGACATCAATTGTTATTAAAACACTTATGCTTTACGTAATAACACGTTTTGGTTCGAGCTGAAAAATAAGGTATGATTCAGTATTCTCTGCCACACAATCCTACAACTTTGGCAGTTGAGGCGGCCGATTCACAGGATGGTGCCACAATACTAAATTCTTCCGAAAAGAATACTTTTTCATCGAATTCAAATTATTAAGTTTGTATCTGATTCCAAAACTTACTACATAAGAATAAATAATAAAAACAATGAGGGCATTCTTGTACTTGTCATGATCAAGAAATACTTTGACCCGATAACTCATACATACAACATAGCATATAAAAACATTTATCAAAATTGAAGGCATAACTTGAAATGTCATTACTAATTCTTAAGTGTACGTACCTTGAAATGTAAGAATCGAACCTCAATACTCTTTTTAATAGCTCATAGTAATATCTCCATTTTGAGAGACATCAAATCAACCAAGAGTAGCTCTCAAAATTGTCGTACAAAGTTTCGCGCTAAGGCCTATCTGTACATCAAATCGCAACCTTCATTAATATTATATTTCAGAAAATATAAATACTTCAGAATTAAAATGAAATCCACCCTTAAGACAGAAGATCTTTAACAAGCTAGTCTCGTAGTCTCCAGCACACGTCCCGTATTGTAGTACCACCCACAATAAGCGTGTGTAATGTTTTAAATAAAGGAATTATCCATTCATTTTTTACATCAGTTAACCTGGCCCTTCAGTGAATGCTTATATCTCAAAAGAGAAAGTAAAGGATAAATACAAGGCCAGAACATTTAACGTATTTAACGCAATATTGGCACCCTTTTTTGAAAGCGCCCCCAATTTTCCAAAATTGATATTTGTTTTGCACAGTTACCGTTTGGTAATTGGTCTAGGAAACTATACCTGCGAACGAGAAGCTAAAAAATGCGTATTCAATCAACAAATAAGCGATTTGGGTATTAGAATTGGGACCAGTTTGGACTTAACTGCAGAGTTGGAAATGCTATGTTTATTTCCGTCCATGAGGAATTAGTGCCACAATCGAGAAAATACCTCTAACTTGGCTTGCCCGACTATTAAATAACTAATGGATGAGCTAGACACGTACATTGCGCTATTTCCCCGGCTATTTCACATTGGAAGGCCGTCCCCAGCAGCCGTTGAATTATTATCGGGATCCCCGATAATATTATTCTAGTCAAAATTCTTCGTTGTGACACATAGACATTTTCGAGCTTAACCATTCACATGTATAGTTTACTACCATTTACCAATGCAAAACCGTGTAAAAATCTCCAAATTTTTGAAAAATTGGGGGCGCCCCTTCAAAGAAATGTGCTAATATTTCTTTAAATAAAACAAACAAATAATGGTTACTATTTTAGGGATTTTTTGCCTGTTTATTCATATATAAGGTGTTATAAAGAGGTCTGGTTTAAGCATTGATCAACTTTTTAATTGTGTGTCATGAGGCTATCACATTTAAGATAAGGTTTTTTTTTTACTGCTTCCCATTTCTTTTCACACATTTTAGTTAATATTGCATTTTCAAAATAAAAGGCTGTATTTGGCGTCAAAATGTGCGTACCAATGTTGGATTGGCTTGTCTTTCAAGATTTGTTTTCTCGTTGTCTTTGTGCTGTCTGGCACAAATGGCGGGAATGTGGGACACATTCCAAATACCCTGCTTTGCAAATCCCCAAAATGCAGCAACCGCGCCCCTTCCGCTGGTTTCCAAAAAAGACCCTGAACCCATGTACGTAGAGATAAAAACTCTCAGGGATGTCGTTGAGGACTTCCTAAATTTCCTCTTCTCCTTGTTTCAACGAATGCCAGCTTCGTTGATACCGTTTAGGTTTAGCTCCCATTATTAAAGGATTGCCAAAGTGTCTAAATGGATTATGCGTTGAGTATCAGCATTGAGGAGTTTTTCCATTAATTCCTAAAATAGTGAGTCTTACCAGATAAAAGATCTTTGATTTTCCCTTTAAAGACTTTTTGTGACATGTAATTCCTTTGGCAGAGACTTTGTAGAAATTTACGTCTGCTGCCAGGACCCAGCAGTCAATTATTAGAGGATTACAGGTTAACAGAATCAGCAATGACGCTAATTGCAAGACAAAACACACCGCGACTCTATTGCAGGGCTTAGGTTACTGTCAATCTTGTATGTGCCGGCCACCCAAGCCACCTATAACTGTCTCTTGGACTTGACATCAACGTGGAGACTTAGATTGGGTGGATGAATGACGTCAACGAGTATTGCATTATGAGAAGGATGGTAATGGTAGGATTTGATTTCATGATCATTCTTGTCAGAATATTGTATGCATGTGGGGTTTATGTATGTTCAATTCCAACCATTACAACTGAACTATACAAAAGATTAAGCAATGGTGGGTTGACCAAAGTAGAGAAGCTCGAAGTTAATGACTACCCTGCAAAAAACTACGACCAAAAATGGGTGTCAAGACGAGGGACAAAGTACAAGTGACTAAGGAAAAAAGTGTGCATGACTAAACGACACGAGACATGTGACGACAGACAGACACTAATGTTGGCACTGGCAGTAATTAAAAAACGGACTTAATTACAAACTGTTCAAAGTAAAATAGACTAAGGTCAAGTAAATTTGTGAACAATATTAACCGTGACAATGCATAGAGACAATAGAAGAGTAATGGGTTAAAGGTTGCGCCACCAGTATGAGACAGGATCATTAAGACACAAGTAGTAGTAGTAGTATATAGTCGTAGTCGTTATAAGTAGTAGTCGTAGTAGTAGTAGTATTAGTAGTAGTAGTTATTATTCGTAGAGTTAGTAGTATTCGTAGTAGTAGTAGTAGCAGTAGCACAGCAGCAGCCATCAGGCAGCAGCAGCAGCAGCACGCATAGCAGTAAGTAGTAGTACTAATATTTGCTGGTTTTATTTTCAAGATTAGTGTCACTTCAGATTGTTTTTAGTTAAGTCATAATGTGTAGTGTTATGTTTTTTTTGTAAATGGCATCGAGCACCTTCGTCACTTACAGGCATATTATTATTATTATTGTTATTATTATTATTATTATTTATTATGATTATTATTATTATTATTATTATTAGTATAGTAGTAGTAGTAGTAGTAGGTACTAACAACTGTAGCAGTACAGCAAGTATTAGTGGTAATTTGTACTCTATGTCCTAACATTTCTAAGAGAAAAATCTGACAATCATCGCAAAAAGTGAGGTGCGACGGTAGTTTTGTGTCAGATATAGGGGGCAATTTCCCACTAAACCCAGCAGGGGTCGCTCCGTGATTGTTGTCAGGTTTGGGGGTTTTTGAAGGTTTAAGGGACATTAGGAAATAGTAGTAGAAGTACTAGTCCCCGTTGCATCTGTAGTTTGCATCATCAGTTGAATAAGTAGTTTTGCAGTAGTACCATGCATAGTTTAAGTAGGGTTGCTATAGTAGTGGGAGAATGCATAGATTATGAGGGGAAGGATGAGAAGGAGGAAGAAAAGAGGGCAAGAAGAGTACAAGTACGGATATGAGTTAGAAGAACAATAGCTGAAGTTTTGGTAGATGCTGGCAAAAAACCTTAATTCTTCTGCCCACCCCCACCATTAGTTCTTCTTTGATAGTTTCCAAATTGTGCGTGCAGGAGTTGATAACATCATGACAAAGGATACCTTGACCAAAATATTGCAGAAAATAAGTCATTCTTTTGACCTGTCAGAAATTATGATTCGGTTGTGTCTGTTTGTTATAGCAGCATGCTTAAACTGTCCAAAGGAAATAACTGACATTTCAAAGAACTGGGTCTGCAATGTATCAATTGAAAATATACTTTATATAAATTCAATTTGCGTTAAAACTATTCTGTTATTATCGCGAGGACCCCATTACCAAGAGACCCCCTCGTGCTACGATGGACACCCAGCGTTTTGATGCTGATAGATTACCCCTATGAGGGGAACATTTCCCAATCATTAAAAAAAGTTTTACAACATGAGTATATCGTTGTTAGAGATTGGAATCATATAATTTGGTATCTAGAACTTTCTCTAAACGCGATGGTGCCAAAGTTGTCAGGTAAGTGTAATAGTTTTTTTGAAGAGTTTGGAATCCAGTGATGAAATCTCGATTGATTTGTCGTGACGTATGGGGTGGTAATGTGTTGACAAGCGTCAATTAAGGGCAATATATCTGATAAAAACCTAACGCGTTGCGCTTTCGAAGATTGTTTTTAACTTTCCTAACCTCTAAAATTTTAAAACTTAAGTTATAGGTCTTGTGCACTCCCTTTTGTGTGTCCACCACATGGACCCCCTGAAAAGCATTGATGGGGTACATCAACACAACCTCATAACAGGAAAAAAAAATTGAAAATCGGTTGTTCCGAGTCCAAAATGGTCGGTTCAAAAACCGATTTTCCCCCCGCAAAAACGAAAAAAAAAACCACTTTCCCGAAGGACTTTTCCATACCATTTGGTTCATAATAGGAGAACATAAATACATTTACTTGCTGAATCAAAATTAAAATAAAACGTTTACCATCCTGTACGATTTAAGGGGCAAAACAAATTTTGAACATCTGCCACCAAAATGCTTATTATGCTCAGTGCATAATAACGCCATGGACGATTTGATTTGTTTTCCACCAAAAATGCGCAACTGTATTTAGGCATTACTAAAATTTTGGCAGAAATAATTTAACCGTTAAAAAAGGGGCATACGAAAAACACAATGTGGGTTCACTGGACCCCACTTAAGTGTTAAGGTTTTCGGTAGTATCTCACACGCAATTCAAAGATCGTTTTCGTAGAAAAACAAAGTGGTTCACACGTGGTTGATCCCACTATTAAGAAAAGAACATTAAGGGTCTCTTCCTGATTTGATCAATAGCGAATACATTAAATTATCCAAAGATCGCAATCATTATTTTGTAAAGCTTCATGAAATCTAATGATCCGGATGTTGGAAAATGGCTAAAACACTAAGAAATTAAGGTTTATAAATTAGGTAAATATTTGAAAAAGAAGTACTGTAGTGAATACAATTATTCAAAACATTAATAATTAAAAACTAAACAGATTTGGACTACTATTAAGAAAGTAATTCCCAATAACAACTCTTCTGTTAAGACCGTTCAGTGTTGTGCTGGATTAACTAACCAGTAGACAAAAACTGCTACTGAATTTAAATGAGTATTTTACTAAAATTGGTAATGATTACACAGAAAGTTGTAGTACTAACAGGATGTCGTGTAATCTTACTGGTGTTTGGTGATTTGGTATTTGCCAAATTTAATAATAGTGACATTACTTTTACATGATAGCAATAAACGTGTTCCATGTCACACGTACATTTGAATTTGATATGATAACGGATGATTATGTTTTTGACCAATTTGTAATTTTCCTAACAACAAAATCAACTTGACACTTGGATCATTTCAATGTTAATTTACTTAAACTTGCTGCTCCAATAATTTGCCACTCACTTGCTTATATATGTAAGTTGTCCTTACTACTTACTTCCACATTTCCTTCAGAGTGGAAACTTGCCAAAGTTACCCCTATTTTTAAGGATGGTTGTAAATCTGATATTCCTTTTCTTGCGTATGAGGCAGCAGCTAAATGTGTTGTAAACGTTGGAGCCAACTCACTGTTGATTGGTTTGAAGGTTGAGATTCTGTATCCATCGGCGGACGAAAAGTAGGGCACTCATTGAGAATGGTATCCGCAGTCTGTGATGCGAACCACATGGCATGCTGGGGCGATGGCCGCAGCGCCCATTCGGTTTCATATGCTATATTGAAGCGGAGACCCGACTCCTGTGCGAATCCGGTTTAAAGGTTACCCATTCCTTGCAGGTGGGAGATTGCTGCCAGGTGGTATTTCTGTCTTAGTGTAATATAGAGAGTTGATCTGGTTCTTGGAATGTCTATCCAGGCAGTATTTTCCATGTCTGTACGATGTTGAATGAGGAACTAGAGATTTAGCAGCATGTCGGCAGAAGGTCGGCGAGAGCGCAGTCTCGGTCCTACCGAGTTGGTGTGATTTTTGACGTGTTATATGCAGCAGGTGCTTGTTGTCCAGCAAGGCTTATTCACTAGTTTGTGCGAGTGGTGCGCCTCCGAAGTGCTGCAGGTGCATGCCTGAAAGCACTGGTAGTAATCCCCCCAGATGGAGTGGTGGCGGAGGCAGCCAGTTATGGTTCTCAAGGTCTCGTTGAGTACAACCGTGTCCCGCTTCTTTGTGTGAGAGCTGTTTGAACCCTGCTGGGGGCGGCATATTCAACAGTGCTGTATATGACCAGAGCCAAGGCAGTGGTGCGTAGGGTCGATGTGTGTTTGGCTGGTGGGCGTGAGCACCACCTCCCCCCTACCCCGGGCGGGGCTGCCCCGTCCCCTCTCCCCTATGCAAGATCCCACACTACTCTGTTCTGCACGAAGGAGGTTATCCTCGAGATACCTTGGGGCGCATACGGACTCGAGGTGCTGCCGGTAAGTAAGTCTTGCCGGTCCAGCTTCACTCCCAAGTAGGTATTGAAAGAGAGCGTACAGGATAGCTGTACAATGGCTAATTAACTATGTGTAATATTTTTTAAAATCCTCCAATCATGGTTTTAGACGTCACCATTCAACTATTTCTACTCTTCTTGATGGTGTCAAAATTATATTCTCCAAACTGAATGAATGGTAAGCAACTGCTGCTATTTTTCTATATGAATAAAGCATTTGACACTGTTAATCACAAAATTCTCTTAAGTAAGGTGTATGACATGGTCATAAGAAAACACACATTATTGGTTGGGGCATCATATTTAAGTAACAGGGTAAAAGAGTTTAGTGTAAATTCTTCTTGTTGTCTGACTTAAAGTTGCATCAATATAGGCATTCCTCAAGAGTCAATTTTAGGGCCTTTGTGTTTATAATATACGGTCAACTCATACCCAATAATTATCCTGTAATTGTAATGTAGCAGATGCTACCACGCTTTTTGCACTTCATCAGACCGCCCTTTTTTCTTGTATGCGGGATTTAAAACAAAATATGAGAGCTATTGGGAAATTTTCGTGAAAACAATCTTACTCTCATATTAAAAAAACTAAATTTATGAATTTGGGGTCAATCATATTCTGACACACATTTGATGATTCTCCTTTCATATCAAGATATGTTATAGATAAGGTCAATTCATTTAGTATTTGGGGTTTGTTTCGACCACAATTAGTTGGAATGATCATGTAACTTTTCTCAAATAAGGTTTCCAAAGCATGGCATGTATTCTAGAGTTAAGTAATTATCTGCCGCAAAGCTTGATATCCTTGCAGATGCACTTGTATTCACACTTTGATATTGTCAGTGCTGTATGGTCCAACTGTAATGCTAATTTTATATCTAATTCTCTTCAAATACTTCATAATAGACTGCTAGAATATTACTTAGTGCTGATATCATACTTCCTGTTGCTGCCCTAATGCATTCCCTAAATTGGTGTCACTGATAAAAGGTTGGAAAAACATCTTGTTATTCGTGTCTTTAAATGTCTCATGGTTCCTCCCCACCGTTATTTGAGTTCCAAGTTTTCTTTGTTAGCATATGCATAATAATGCACTCGTATCCAAAGTTTCCCAAAACTCTTGTTGCCCCTCTTTGGAAGAATAAGCTTTCCTTCTATTCTAGAGGAAGCTAAGGCATGTAACAACTTGAAACTCGTGTCCGGAAGAATTTATGAATCATGAATTTAAACATGTTTTCATAATGCCATTCTTTTAAGTTATTTATACACTTCATGCTTGTCAATTCATTTTTGAGAAATGCAGCTTTTTCATTGCAAGTACTGTACATTGTATTATACATGTACATTACATAATGTGGATTTTACTTGTGTTGTCGTGGTGTAAATGATGCAGGTGTGTGTATGGTTGGGTTGCGTGTGTCATGTGTGTGTGTTTGTGGCGTGCTTGTGCTTGTGCTTCATTAAGTGAACAAGTGTAAGCATACGAGTGGGTAGTGAGTTGTAATAACTTACACATCTTGCTGTCCTGTTGACATATTGTTATAATTTGCTATTTTGTTTTTATTATTTAAATGTATATATTGTAAATGTTTGTGCAGGGCCTTCTTGGAGATCAGTACTAGATACTAAAGAAGTTACCCCGGATAAAAGAAAGATTCATAATAAATAAAATGTACACTCGCGTTGTTTACCAGTAGTATAAAAGCGATGAGTCAATCATGATGTGAAGCCCTAATTTCCCAGTTAATTATAAGATATATTCTCCAGATATTTTGTTCAAGCAGTAGATAGCATAATATTTCTATGACTTTCTGGTAATTAATTACGTTGAATATGCGGATATTTTTACCCCTCGTTTGAGGCAAACAAGAAATAGTTTGTTTCCAATAGATCTCGTGCATTTTGATTTTGGACACATTTTAACACGCATTAATTTTTAATTTTTAGACAAAAAGCCTCTGGGATGGAAATTCAAAATGTAATTTGTTATAAAATCATAAGGCGGGCATCAAATCGATAAGTTTTGTATTATAAACTAAATTCAAAACAGTAATGTGGTTTGCAACTGATTGGACTTACC
Organism: Ophioderma brevispina; assembly: GCA_023653785.1. Taxonomy (NCBI): domain Eukaryota; kingdom Metazoa; phylum Echinodermata; class Ophiuroidea; order Amphilepidida; family Ophiodermatidae; genus Ophioderma; species Ophioderma brevispina. The sequence continues at coordinate 149 of JAMKCH010073040.1, read as the reverse complement.
ATTTCCTAATGGAAATCCTTTCAATAATTGTAAAAAAAGACAATGAAAACGAAATTTCTCATTTTGGTTTTGGGACTATCTACAGGAAACAATTTTTATGGGGGGGGTAACCAGTATAGTTTGTAGCACAAACTCAATGAAATTCTTGT
>JAMKCH010073035.1:0-12507 GCA_023653785.1 Ophioderma brevispina | reverse complement strand
CAAAGTTTACGCCTTCCATTAAAACTTTGAATCAGTCAAAAACAACTACATTGTAAAATAGACGCATATTTTAAACACTGAGTGATTATTAGTGTTCTACAACTTTTTTCCCGGATTGCATTTTGTATGAGGCGAAATGCAACAATATTTCATATAATTTAGTTTTGGGTCATAACTTTGTATGGATACAGATATTTAAACCAAATTTTCAGCAAACTTAATAATACTTTGCATTTTACGCCAGACAGAGTTGTTGCCAAATATGGACTCTTAGGGAATGGTCACTGAAACTAATATCCGTGTTGAATTTATACAGTTTAGCCTTTGTAACGTTAGTAATGACGGAAGAATTTTAAGAAAAGTTTTAACTTAAAGACTTCAATTTGTGATTGTTTCATTTAGTTGCGTGTGAGTCTTCGATGCAAGGGTCTAGAGTCATAACATGTTCTAATAGGTGGTTAGGTCACTGTTATAAGTTGCCGAATGTGACATGCGGGAAACTGCAAACCCCCGCGAAGTTCTATCTATCAATGCCGACTCAAAAGAGAGGACTTACAGGAGCATGACCACCGGTCATATAAGAAAGATAAGAGCAAGAAACTAAAGACAGCTTGCAATGGGTGCTATTTTATTCAATGAAATAGTATTTAGGCTTATATATTAATATTAAAAATAATTTCTATACATTGAGGAAAAAAATGGACAAAAATAATGAATCTGTTTCACTTTGGGAATTCATGCAAACAGACATCATACGGTAACTCATGCATATTATATATACACCCACACTTATATTAATATTTCAACTGAAAAATTTCGATACATTGAAGCAAAAAAAATAATTGACAAAAATAATAAATTACTGTTATCACCTTTGGGGATTCATTGCAAACAGACATACGGGACTCATGAATATATAACACACACCACTCACTCACTCACTCATTCACTCATTCACTCATCACTCATTAACTCATTCACTCATTCACTCATCACTCACTCACTCACTCGTTTGTGCACCTCTTTTACATACCCAAAATATTACAAAATAAGCATATCAGCTAGGGCTCGAACCCCATTGATGGGTTATTATTGAGTCTGATCTTATCCGATTACCTACTTGCAACTCTGGTGATTTTGGATCGTGGAATGTAAACTTTACAATTAAGTTTAAAACGTTAAAGTGTTGAACAATTTACCTTAGAAATTGAGATAATTTCATTGCTTCAACTATGACAAACATGTTCCATAGTAAACTGAGATAAATGATGACTGGGGCGATGAAATCATCAAGATTTCTGCTTAAGCATGTAAAGTTTAGGCGTGTTCACAACAGTTACATTGGGAAAAAGCAAGGAAAAAAAGAGCAACCATGACAAATTTTTAAACTGATACGGTTTAAAAATGGACAAAGAACGTCGTTTGCACATCTGGGTAAATTGCAACAATTTACCAGTAGCCTCATTGTAGTGTCACAGTTCTATAACCTTAGCACATAACAGTGACTGTGTCTGTGGCAATGACATGATCACAATTATGCATGCGATGATGTTTAAAGTCCCGGAAGTGCAATAGTTTAAGCTAAAGCTTACGTAATTCTGTCAGACTCTTACAGCAATAAACACGTGTCGTGAGTTGAGCCTCTATCATTTCCTTTTTTTTTACTTAATTTTAATATAAGATTTTGGTAAGAGGGTTTTTTTCATGCTCAAGGTGAACTTTTGATTTATGTTATTAACGTTACTCACTGCAGTGCCCTTATAGTTCTTATAGGCCAAAATGCACTAATTGAATTATTTGTGACCGGTCCCCAAGCCGAGCAAATATATGAGTAATCAAACAATACGTCAAAGCAACTTTCTTGTGTTAATTGGTGCACAATTTGTGTTAATTCTTTAAAAAAAAAAAAATAGAAAATCCGGTTTTTTTCATTTTGGGTCAAAATGAATTTAATATGATGTTTTTTCGACTTCGCGCACACATGTCTGAGCGAAATGCAAAAATTTCATCTAATTTTTAGTTTTGTTGGGTCATAACTTTTTATTGGAACAGATATTTAAACCAAATTTTTCAGCAATTACTAAATAATACCTTTTGCATTTTACTCCAGAAGAAGTGTTGCCACATATGGGACTCTTTAGGGAATGGTCACTGAAATAATATCCGTGTTGAATTGATACAGGTTAGCCTATTGTCACGTTAGAATCGGAAGAATTTTAAAAAGTTTTAACTTAAAAGACTTCAATTTGTAATTTGTTTCATTGAGTTGCGTGTGAGTCTTACGATTGCAATGTTTTAGAGTCATAACATTTTTCTAATTACGTTACGGTTCACTGTTATAATGCCGAAGTGACTGCGTGGACTACTGCAAACCCCGAAGTTTTATGAATGCCGCAAAAGAGAGACTTTCCCGGAACTGCACCACCGGTCATATAAGAAAGCGAAGAGCAAGAACTAAGACAGCTTGCAATGAGTTCTATTTTATTCATAAATTAGTAATTTAGGCTTTGTATATTAATATTAAAAATAAATTTCTATCACACTGAAGGAAAAAATTGACAAAATAATATTACCCTTAGCCTCTTTGTAGTGTCACAGTTCTATAAACTTAGCACATGACAGTGACTGTGTGTGGCAATGATTATCACAATGTATGCAATGCGAAGTATGTTGTTTAAAAGTCCCGGAGTGCAATAGTTTAACTAAATGGTTAGCGGTATTTCTGTCAGACTTACAAGCAAACGAAAACACTGGTACTGAGTTTCGGCCTCTTCTCATATTCCTTTTTTTTAATTTATTTTTAATATAAGATTTTTGTAAGAGGGTCATGCTCAGGTGGTAACTTTGATTTTAGTTATTACGTTACTCACTGCGTGCCCTTGTCGTTCTTATCGGCCCAAAGCCACTCATTGAATTATTTGTGCCGGTCCCCTAAGCGAGCAGATATTCTGTCTCAAACACGGACGTCAAAGCAACTTTTCTTGTGTGTATGTGCAAATTTGGTGTGGGGGGGGGGGGGGTTAATTATCTTGATCCTGTTTTTCATTTTATGGTCAAAAATGGAATTTATATGATTTTTTTTTCGACTTCGCTCTACACAGTCTGAGCGAATTGAAATATTTTCTCTATTGTTAGTTTTTGTCTACTTTTTATTGGATACAGATATTTAAACCAAATTTTCACAGCAATTACTAATAATACCTTTTGGCCATTTTACTCCAGAAAGATGGTTGCCAAATATGGACTCTTTAGGGACTGGTCCTGAAAAAATATCCGTGTTGAATTTATACAGTTTAGAACCTATGTCACGTTAGAATCGGAAGATTTTAGAAAGTTTTAAACTTAACAGACTTCAATTTGTTAATTTGTTCATTTAAGCTTGCGTGTGGGGGGAGTCTTACGGATTGCAAATGTTCTAGAGTCATACATTTTTTCTAATTAGGGTACGGTCACTATTATAAGTCCGAAGTGTGACATGCGTGGAATACTGCAAACCCCGAAGGTCTATGAATGCCGCAAAAAACACGACAACCTTGCGGATTTTTCTCAATCATTATCAAGAGAGACTTTACAGGAGTCATGCACCACCGGTCCATAAAGAGCAAGAGAAGAGCAAGAAACTAAAGAAAGCTTGCAATGAGTGCTATTTATTCAATAATTAGTATGTAAGGCTTATTATATTAATATTAAAAAATAATTTCCATATACATTGAAGTAAAATTGACAAAAAAAATAAATTACTGTTATCCCCTTTTGGAATTCATTGAAAACAGACATACTGTACGCATGCATATAAATACACACACACTTATATTAATCTTACTGAAATAATTTCGATACATTGAAGGAAAAAAATTGACAAATAATAAATTAGCTGTTACTATCCCTTTGGGAATTCATTGCCAACAGACATACTGTACTCATGCATATTACACACACACACTCACTCCCTCACCATTCACTCATTCACTCATTCACTCATTCACTTCACTCACTCACTCGTTTGTTCACTCTTTTTACATACCCCCAAAATAGATTACAAAAAAGGCATCATCATGGCTCGAATCCCATGATAGGTTTATTTCTTGAGTCTTATTCCGATCCGATTAGCCTACTTGCAACTCTGTTGATTTTGGATCTGGAATGTACACTTTACATAAGTTTAAAACGGTAAAGTGTTGAACAATTAACCATAGAATTGGAATCTAATTTCATGATTTCAACTATGACAAACATGTTCCCCACTATTAATCTGGAGAAAATTATGACTGGGGCGATGAATCATCAACTATTTCTCTTGAGAATTTAAAGCATATTACAGGCGTTTTTCCATTCACCCAACAGTTTACCATTGGAAAGAGGAAAAAATAGCACACCATGACTAAATCTTTTAACTGATACGGTACAATGTACAAAGAACGTACGTTTCAATCTGGTAAATTGCAAACATTTACCATTAGCCTCATTGTAGTGTCACAGTTCTATACCCTAAGCATATAACAGTGGGAACTGTGTCTGTGGCCCTGATGATCACAATGTATGGAATGCGATGTATGTTTAAAAGGCCCGGAGTGCAATAGTTAAATTAAATGTCTTACGCGTAATCTGTCATACTTTACAAGCAAATGAAAACACTGTCGTGATTCGAGCCTCTCTCATATCCTTTTTTTTAAATTTAATTTTTAATATACATTTTGTAAGAAGGGTCATGCTCAAGTTGTAACTTTTTGATTTATGTTATTAACGTGAATCACTGCAGTGCCCTAAGGCCAAAATGCACTAATTGGGGAATAGTTGTGACCGGTCCCTAGCCGAGCAAGATATTATGTATCAAAACAAGGACGTCAAAGCAACTTTTCTTGTGTGTAATTGTGCAAACTTTGGTGTTAATTATCTTTATCCGTTTCATTTTCATTGTATGGTCAAAAATGGAATTTATATGATTTGTTTTCGACTTCGCGCACACTGTCCTGAGCGAAATGCAAAATTTTCATCTAATTTTAGTTTATGGGTCATAACTTTTTATTGGATGATTTTAAACCAAATTTTCAGCAATGACTAATAATACCTTTGCATTTTTACTCCAGAAAGATTGTTTACCAAATTGGACTCTTTAGGGAATGTTCACAAAATTATCCGTGTTGAATTTATACAGGTTTGGCCTATGTCCACGTAGATCGGGTAAGAATTTTTAAGAAGTTTTAACTTAAAAGACTCAATTTGTAATTTGTTTCAATTTAGTGGGTGTGGAGTCTTACGATTGCAATGTTTCTAGAGTCATAACATTTTTCTAATTTAGGGTACGGGTCCTGTTAAAAGTGGCCGATTGTGACATGCGTGGAATACTTCAAACCCCGAAGTTCTATCAATGCCGGCAAAACACACGACACCCTTGCGATTTTCACAATTATCAAGAGAAGACTTTACAGGAGCATGCAACACCGTCATTAAGGAAAAGAAGAGCAAGAAACTAAAGACAGCTTTCAATGAGTGCTATTTTATTCCAATGAATTAGTAATTTAGGCTTTTATGTATAATATTAAAACATAATTTCTATACATTGAAGGAAAAAAATTGACAAAAAATAATACATACTGTTATCACACACCTTTTGGAATTCAATGCAAACAGACATACTGTACGCATGCATAATATACACACACACCACTTATATTAATATTAACTGAAATAATTTTCGATACATTGAAAGAAAAAAATTGGAACAAATAATAATTACTGTTATCACCTTGGGGAATTCATTGCAAACAGACTTACTGTACTCATGCATATATATACACACACACTCACTCACTCACTCATTCACTCATTCACTCACTCATCACTCGTTTGTTCACTGTTTTTACATACCCCAAATATTACAAAATAAGGCATCAGCAGGGCTCGAACCCATGATAGGTTATTCGAGTCTGATTCTTATCCGATTAGCCCACTTGTATCTGTTGATTTTGGATCGTGCAATGTACACTTTACATTAAGTTTACAACGAGTAACGTTGTGAAAATTAACCATAGAAATTGATCTAATTTCATGATATTCAACTATGACAAACATTCCCATAATTAATTGAGATAATGAATGACTGGGGCGATGAATCATCCGATTTCTGCTAGAATGTAAAGTTTAAGGCGTTTTCACAACAGTTTACCATTGGAAAGAAGGAAAAAAGGCAACCATGACAAATCTTTTAAAATAAACTGATACGGTACAATGTACAAAGAACGTCGTTTCAAACCATCGGGTAAATTGCAAACAATTTACCATGTATCCTCTTGTAGTGTCCCACAGTTCTATAAACCTAGCACATAACAGGAACTGGCTGTGGCAATGATGATCACAATGTGCAATGCGATGTTGTTTAAAAGTCCCGGTTGATAGTAAGCTAAATGGCTTACTCGTAATTCTGTTCAGACTTACAAGCAAATGAAAACACGTGTCGTGAGTTTCGAGCCTCTCTCATTCCTTTTTTTTAATGTAATTTTTATATAAAGATTTTGTAAGAGGGTCATGCTCGGCAAGGTGTAAACTTTTGGATTTTATGTTATTAACGTTAATCACTGCAGTGCCCTATCATTCTTATAGGCCCAAAATGCCTAATTGAATTATTGGTGACCGGTCCCTAAGCCGAGCAAAATATTATGTACTCAAACAGGACTCAAGCAACTTTTCTTGTGTGTATTGTGCAAATTTTGGTGTTAATATCTTTATTCCGTTTTTTAATTTTATGGTCAAAAATGGAATTAATTTTTATATATTTTTTTTTCGACTCTTCGCGCACACAATTCCGGGAAGAAAGGTTAGAACATAATGCACGCTCTTTGAAAAATGTGTCCCCCTCTCTGCCCTATTCAATGTTGAGCCACCCCATGTACTCAACATCCTTGTCACTTCTCCCCCAACATTGGTTGATAGGGGGTGGGGAAGGTAATGTTTGAGAGACCCATATTCTCGCCTCATTTAAACTTGACATCAGTCAAAAACACCTACATTGTAAAATAGACGCATATTTTAAAAACACTGAGTGATTAGTGTTCTTAAAACAACTTTTTTTCCCGGATTGTCTGAGCGAAATGCAAAATATTTCAATCTAATTTTAGTTTTTTTTGGGTCCACTTTTTATTGGATACAGATATTCAACCAATTTTCAGAATTACTATATAATACTTTTGCATTTTACTCTCTCAGAAAGATTGTTGGCCAAATATGGACTCTTGTTAGGGAATGTCACTGAAAATTAATATCCGTGTGAATGCGTGGAATCACTGCAAAACCCCGAAGTTATACAATGCCGCAAAAGAGAGACTTTACAGGAAGCATGCACCACGGTCATATATAAGGAAGAGAAGAGCAAGAAACTAAAGACAGTTGCAATGGTGCTATTTTATTCAATGAAATAGATTTGGTTATTATATTGAATAGTAAAAAATAATTCATAAATGAAGGAAAAAAAAATTGACAACAATAATAAATTACTGTTATCACCTTTTGGAATTCATCAAAGCCATACTGTATTCATATAATTATATACACACACATATATTTATTACTGAACTAATTTCGATACATTGAAGGAAAAAACAAATTGACAAAATAATAAATAATGTTATCAACATTTGGAAATTCATTGCAAACAGGACATTATGACTCATGCATATATATCACCCAAACACACCTCACTAAATCACCTCATTCACTCATTCACTCATTCAAAAACTCAATCACTCATCACTCGTTTGTCACTCTTTTTAATTTACCCAAAATATGACAAAATAAGGCATCAGCGGGGCTCGAACCAAGAAGGTTTTCTGAGTCTGATTTTATTCCGATAGCCTACTTGCAACTCTGTTGATTTGGATCGGGGAATGTACACTTTACAATTACGTTTAAACGGTAAACGTGTTGAACAACTTTACCATAGAAATTGATCTAAATTTCATGATTCAACTATGACAAACAGGTTCCCATATTAACTGAGTTAAATGCATAACTGGGGCGATGAAATCATCAAGATTTTGCCTTTAAGAATGATAAAGTTTAGGAGTTTTCCACAAACAGTTTTCCATTGGAAAGAAGGAAAAAAGAGCAACCATGACTAAAATCTTTGAAAACTGATACGGTAAATGTAAAAAGAACGTACGTTTCAATCGGGTAAATTGCAAACAATTTACCATTAGCCTCATTGTAGTGTCTCAGTTTTATATAACCTTAAGCAATAACAGTGAACTGTGTCTGTGGCAATGAGGATCACATGTAAAGCGATGATGTTTAAAAGTCCCGGAGTGCAATAGTTAAATAAATGGCTTAGCGGTATTCTGTCAGACTAAAGAAATGAAAACATGGTGTGAGTTCGAGGGCCTCTCTCATTTCCTTTTTTAAGTTAATTTTTAATATAAGAGTTGTAAGAGGGTCATGCTCAAGTGTAACGTTTGATTTATGTTAATTTAACATTAATCACTGCAGTGCCCGTATAGGCCAAAATGCACTAATGAATTATTTGTGACCGGGTCCCTAAGCGAGGGCAAGTATTATGTAATCAAACAATGAGTCAAAGCAACTTTTCTTGTGTGTAATTGTGCAAATTTGGTGTTTAATATCTTTATCCGTTTTCATTTTATGTCAAAAAAAATGGAATTATCTGATTTTTCGACTTCGCGCAACACTGTCTGAGCGAAATGCAAATATTATCTAATTTAGTTTGGGTCATAACTTTTTATGCTACCGATATTTAAACCAAATTTTCAGCAATTACTTAATAATACCTTTTGCATGTTACTCCAGAAGATTGTACCAACATATGGACTCTTAGGGAATGGTCATGACAATAAGACTCCGTGTTGAATTTATCAGTTCTTAGCCAAGTTGTCACGTTTAGATCGGAAGAATTTTAAGAAAGTTTTAACTTAGAAGACTTCAATTTGTAATTTGTTTCGTTAGTTGGGTGTGAGTCTTACGAGTGCAATTGTTTAGCGTATAACATTTTGCTAACGTAGGGTACGGTGCACTGTATAAGTTGCCGAAGTGTGACATGCGTGGAATAATGCAAACCCGAGTTCTATCAATGCAGCAACACACGGAAAACCTGCGATTTTTCATCAATTATCAAGAGAGACTTAACAGGAGCATGCACACGGTCATAGAAGAAAGAGAAGAGCAAGAAACTAAAGAAAGCTTGCAATGAGTGCTATTTTATTCAATGAAATTAGTATTTAGGCTTAGTATTTAATATTAATACAATAATTTCTATGACATTGAAGGAAAACAAATTCGACAAAAATAATTAACTTTGACTTGTTATCACCTTGTGGATTCATTGAAAAAACAGAACATGACTGTACTCATGCATACAATATAACACACACACACAATTATCTAATATTACTGAAATAATTTCGATTCATTGAAGGAAAAAATTGACAAAAATGATAAATTACTGTTATCACCTTTGGCAATTCATTGCAAACAGAATAATGTACTAATGCATATATACACACACACACTCACTAACTCATTAACTCATTCACTCACTCACTCAATCGTTTGTTCATCTTTTTACATACCCAAAATATTACAAAATAAGGCAGCAGCAGGGCTCGAACCATGAGAGGTTATTATTGAGTCTTATCTTATCCGAGTTAGCCCACTTGTACCTCTGTGATTTTGGATTCGTGGAATGGACACTTTACAATTAAGTTTAAAACGGTTAAGTGTTGAACAATTTACATAGAAATGATCTAATATTCATGATTCTAACCCTTTGACAAACATGTTCCCATATTAACTGAGATAAATGATGACTGGGCGATAAAAACATCCGCTTTCTGCTTAAGAATGTAAAGTGTAGGCGTTTTCACAACAGTTTACCATTGGAAGAAGAAAAAAAGAGCAAACATGACTAAATCTTTTAAACTTGATACGGTAAAATGTAAAAGAACGTACGTTTCAATCTGGTAAATTGTACACAAATTTTACCATAGCCTCATTGTAGGGTCACAGTTATATAACCTGAGCACATAAACAGTGAACTGTGTCTGTGGCAATGATTATCACAATGTATGCAATGCGATGTATGTTTAATTCAAAAGTCCCGGAGTGCAATAGTTAAGCTAAATGGCTTAGCGGTAATTCTGTCAGACTTACAAGCAAATGAAAAACACGTGTCGTGAGTTCGAGCCTCTCTCATTCCTTTTTTTTTAATGTTAATTTTTAATATAAGATTTTGTAAGAGGGTCATGCTCAAGGTGTAACTTTTGATTTATGTTTATTAACGTTAATCACTGCAGTGCCCTTAACGTTCTTATAGGCCCAAATTGCACTAATTTGTTTGTTTGACCGGTCCTAAGCCGAGCAAATATTATGTAATCAACAGGGTCAAAGCACTTTTCTTGTGTGTAATTGTGCAAAATTTGGTGTTAATATCTTTATACGTTTTCATTTTATGGTCAAAAAATGGCATTTATTATTTTTTTTTCGACTTCGCGCACCACAATCCGGGAAAAATGGTTAGAACATAATGCACGTCTCTTTGAAAAATGTTCCCCCTCTCTCCCCTATTCAATGTTGAGCCACCCCATGTACGCAACATCCTTGTCACGTGCTCCCACATTGGTTGATAGGGGGTGGGGAAGGGTAGGTTTGAGAGACAAGTTCTCGCCTTCATTTAAAACTTGACATCAGTCAAAAACAACTACATTGTAAAATAGACGCGATTTACCAAGTAAAATGTTCTCACTTTTTTCCCGTATGTCTAGCGAAATGGCAAAATATTTCATCTAATTTTAGTTTTTGGGTCATAACTTTTTATTGGATCAGATTTAAACCAAATTTTCGATCATTACTAATAATACCTTTTGCATTTACTTCCAGAAAGATTGTTTGCAAAATATGGGACTCTTTTAGGGAATGTCAACTGAAAATAATATCCGTGTTGAATTTATACTGGTTTAGCCTATTGTCACGTTATAATCGGAAGAATTGAAGAAAGTTTAACTTAAAAGACTGTCAATTGGAATTTAGTTTTCATTTAGTTGCGTGTGAGTCTTACGATTGCATGTTCTAGAGGCATAAACATTTTTCTAATTATTGTACGGTCACTGTTATAAGTGCCGACTGTGACAATGCTTGGAATCCGGCAACCCCGAATTTCTATCAATGCGCAAAAGAGAGACTTTACAGGACACAACCACCGGTCATATAAGAAGAAGAAGAGCAGAAAACTAAAGACGCTTAAATTAAATGCTATTTTATTCAATGAAATTAGTATTTAGCTTATTATATTAATATTAAAAAATATTTCTATACCTTGAAGGAAAAAATTGACAAAAATAATAAATTAACTGTTATCACCCTTTTGGAATCATTGCAAACAGACATACTGTACTCTTGCATCGATCTATACACACACACTTATATGAATAGTAACTGAAATAAATTCGATACATTGAAGGAAAAAAATTGACAAAAATAATAAATTACTGTTATCACCTTTGGCAATTCCTTGCCAAACAGACTACGGTACTCATGCATATATACACCACACACCTACACACTCACTCACACTGCATTTCACACATCATTCACTCATTCACGTCTTCACTCCTCCTTACTCGTTTGTGCACTACACTCTTTTTACATACCCCAAAATATTACAAAATAAGGCATCAGCAGGCTACGAACCATGATGATGGTGAGTACTTGAGTCTGATTCTTATCCGATGAGCCTACTTGCAACTCTGTGTGATTTTGGTACGTGAATGTACAACACTTTACATTAAGCTTTACACACGGTAAAGTGTTGCCCAATTAACCATAGAATTGATCTAATATTTCATGATTTCACTATGAAAACATGTGGTCACATATTAACTGAATAAATGATGACTGGGCGATGAAATCATCAAGATTCTGCTTACGAATGTAAAGTTTTAGTGGGTTTTCACAACAGTTTACCATTGGAAAGAAGCAAAAAGAGTCCACCAAGATAATCTTTTAAACTGATACGGTAAAAGTACAAAGAAACGATACGTTCAATCTGGTAAATTGCAAACATTTACCCATTAGCCTCAATTGTAGTTCACAGTTCTAATAACCTTCTCACATAACATGGAACTGTGTCTGTGGCCTGAATTATCACAATGTATACAATGCGATGTATGTTTACAAGTCCCGGAGTGCAATAGTTAAATGTTAAATGGCTTAGCGGTATTCTGTCAGAACTTAACAAGCACATGAAACCCGTGTCCGTAGTTCGAGCCTCCTCTCATTCCTTTTTTTAATTTTAAAATTTTAATATAAGATTTTGTAGAGGGTCTGCTCAAGCGTGGTACTTTTTGATCTTATGTTATTAACATTAATCACTGCAGTGCCCTTATAGGCCCAAAATGGCACTAATTGAATTATTTGTGACCGGTCCCTAAGCCGAGCAAGATATTATTATCAACAATGACTTCAAAGCAACTTTTCTTGTTGTGTAATTGGCAAACTTTGGTGTTA
>JAMKCH010073029.1:0-46810 GCA_023653785.1 Ophioderma brevispina | reverse complement strand
ACCAAAATCAAATATTGTCCCAAGGGGTTCGTTTGGTGGCCATGATGTGTATAGCACTCAATGGAGAACACAATGGCTAGATGGGCGGCATGACACTCAGTCACACGGACACTGTATTTTATGACACCGGTGTAGAAGTAATTACAGTCCGGCGTACTCACAGTCCGGCTTCAACGGTAAGGAATAGGGCACTCAATTCAGTTGCCTCTTCACGCAACATTAGTTTCACGCTTTATTCCGTTATCGTCTATGGAGCCCAGACTATGGCTCCCGCCGGACTATAGTTGCTTTCACACCGGCTAGTTATAGTGAAATTGAATAGCTACCCATCACTTGGGTAAAGCAAATTATTGGCATGTTTTTTAACACAATGTGATCAATTTGACATTTAACGTCCGGATACTAAAAAAACCCTTGTACAAATTGCGTGCTTCTTTCCAAGAACGTACACTCCAAACACATATCCGCCCGCTAGCAGAAATTAGGGTGTCCTCCAATGATTCTTTCTATATTGCGATAACCGTTTTTATGTAATTTTTAACACCATGTTTTTGTACTGCTTTTAAATGCCATTACACGACTTTTAATGTATAGTGAAGTTTCTAATGCATTAAAGCAGCTATACAGCTTGTCTGAAACAAAGTTGTGCAATCTAAAATTTTCCTTTTCCATCACCACCTCTCTAAATGAAAATTAGTTTGAGTTTTCTATGATCTCATTAACTACTTTCAATTCAGAGATACACTTAAATTTCAATGGGTCAAAATTAATGCTGTACCACCTTTGTGTAGATATGAATAAACTTTCGTGTAATTGATCATTTTGACCAGAAAATGACCCAAACTGGTTTTGGTTTATTTCAGTCAATCTCTGGACTGAGACATTTATGAGTTAAAAACCACACATTTGAAAGCCAAGTTTTTGATCTTTAATAGAATGATATCTAAAAATAAGTTTCAGATTTGACCATTAAAAATAAAATAAGTAACTGCTAGATAGCTATATAGCTAGGTTATACGTCACTGTGCAAAACATCACACATACATGTATATGATAATTGGTTATCTGAAATTGATTAATAGCACTGTATAGGCCTGTATCCATTAACTATATGTTTTATCGTTAGGTACTTTCTGCACCATTTTGTTAATATTTTGTTCGCGTGACACAGTTATGGAACAGCCATCATTTGTCTTCCTATACTCACTAAGAATATATAAGATCAAAAAACATCCTCGAATTTTAAACTTAACAGAAATATTCTTTTCAACACACACAATTCTTTTTTTTTATTTGATTTAACGTCCCATTGCAAATGACTGACTCCATTAAAAATCACTTAGATTTTGTTGTCACCAAAATTCGGTCTCTTTGATCCCAATTCTAAAACGCAGATGGGGTTAAGTTTTTTGATCAAGATCATGTTACTCTAATTGCGCCACAAAAGTTGTACATTTTGCGCCATGTAGTTACACAATTGACTTGTCACCTCGTATTAATCATAGCATATCTAAACGTGGTAGTGGAAAAAGGACTCAAGCAGCTATAATAAATATGCAAAAAACAAATTTCGACATTGGTCTTCGTCAATGAAAGGATTTAAACACAATCATCAAAGGCGTGGTGAACCAATAACCCTAGACATACCCTGGACCTACCCAAGATCATTGTATGATCACAGAAAACGTTTTATCTCTGTCCATTTTCAAACGGTGGCTACATAGTATAGGGATTTTGCAGGGTCGTGAAAATAGCCACAGGTTCAAAGATATAATGGACCATAGAGCTATATGACTTAAGAAATCCTGTTCAACAACCGCCTACTGAAACAATGCACGTAAAATTGCCTTATTTCATCGTATGATGGTATATCTGAGTTCTTGCTTACAATAGATCACTGAAGTATTCTTAGGTTTTCTATTCATTTCCGTGAAAAAAATGAAGTTGAATTATTTTCAGTGACCTCAAATGACCTCTACAAGACAAATCACCCTCAAATCCTGACAATGCCTGTTAATTCACACCATATATATATTCATTTTAATATTTTATTCACACCATATGCATATCTCGGAGCATAGAGGTAACTTCGATAAATACGGCACCTTATCATCATATCTCAATTCCTCTTATCGCGCGCATCGTTACTCCTTACTCCCGATTCCAGAAAGATAAATTTGATGAATAAAAAGATACAAAGCCAAGTGAAATATTTATGGTGATTGTCATCCCCAACCTCACCGTTTTATATTTTCAGATGCATTTTTTTTTAATTTGCTTATTTTGCTTGCTAACTTTGTTTTATTATTTTTTTGTTATGAGATTTTTGCAGTTACATATTTTAGGTAATTTGCTTGGCTACACCTGTGAATGGTAAAGCTCAAAATTCTTTATTTGTCACAAAGAATGAAATTTGTAATTAATATGATAAATATAATAATTAGTATTGGGATCCCCGATTTTAATTCAACGGCAGCTGAAAACGTGTCTCCAATGTGAAAAAGCGCAATATCTACCAGCAGTACCAGTGGGAGATACTGAGACATAATATCAAACAGTATATCATATGGTATGTCCGTCAATACTACCTACCATGTTTATAAACATGCTGAGTTTACAAAAAAAGTTTCGATGTAATCTGTTGAGTTTTGGGACACACGGTTATGGTAATGTTTTAGTAATCGGTGGATAAGTTCACGAAAAGGATGTAAATGATTGTAGCAAACTTGTGGCGAACAAGCTCTCTAGAAAGATGTTCCTTTATTATTATCGTATCAATTTCATATGCTATAAAATGACAATATGATATCAGCCTAAAACAAGTATCTATATCTTTGTTAAAAATTCGCACCAATGTATTGGTCCCATTATAAATATTTAAAAAGGCATAGTTTGTCTAGGTTCCGACCTTCAGTTAAACAGGTACAGCCCTATTAAAGCCACTATCAGTCATTTTTTTCTTCAAATTCAAAATGTCCATTTTGTCCTTAATTGCTATGCTAGTTTTAGGTCACATCAACAACTTATATTACTGTTCTTTGTGAAAAAACAGACATTTAAGCATTTTAAAGTGGTCTTGAAGATGCCATTTACGGCTGTTTGTAGACTTAAAAAAAGTCGGATCCCGACTTTTATTAGTAAACAAAGCATAAAAAATCATCATTTCTTGACAAATAGGGCGTCACTTACAGGGGTCTTTACTACAACAATTTCCAATACAACAATGCAAAAGAAATGGTCTTTGATGAAAAATAGGGGGCGCGGTTTGTTTACATTTTGAAAAGGGCCATTTTTCGGAAGTCACACACGGAACCGAACTTTATTTTTACCCCCATGACAAAACAACCAATCTTGCGAAAGTGGAAACATTATTTTTGTTAGGTTTGGACAAAATCTAACGAAAAAGAATGTTTCCACTTAAGCTAGATTATTTGTTTTGTAATGGGAGGCAAATAAAGTTATGAAAAATCGCTGATAGTGGCTTTAAAGTTCAAGGTCACTCTGGGGGTAAACCTTACCCTGTGCTCCGATTTTTTTTAAACTGGTGTCAAATTGTTCATTTTGCCTTATTACAATGTTTGGCATTTTGTTTCGTAATTAGTGGATAAAATGTAACAAGGGTCCATATGGTCTATAGGGGTCACCAAAATTGACACCAAGGATGACCTTGTACCTTTAGTTAAACAGGTACAGCCCTATTAAGGTTCAAGGTCATCCTGGGTGTAAACCTTTCTCAATGCTCAGTATATGGTCTATAGGGGTCACCACAAATTGACCTCAAAATTGTAAACAAAGCTGTCACCCAAAGAATTAAAATGTTTTTCTTCTGCTGTGTCACCAGAGCAAAAATTTGACACCAGTTTCAACTAAATCTGAGCGTTGGATATTTTTGCCCCGGAATGCCTTTGAACCTTATCAGGACTGTAGCCGTGTAATTTAAGGTGGAAACCCAGACAAACTATATTTTTAATCATTATAATGAAACAGGTACATTGGTGTACATTAAACACAATTTGACTTGATTTCAAGTTTACCCCTGTACTTATTTTACCCCCTTATTTTACAAAGTTCTCCACATTTCCCAGAGGTTGGACCCAAATATTCTGATTCAGCACCCTTTCAAATTATAGAAAACATCTTCAAACCTTCTCCCCTAAACTTCGAGAATAGGATTCTTATTTATAACCCTACTACATGAACAAAAAAATTAGTGTAACACAAAATGAAACAGAAATCACGAACGTTAAATGTAGGTATTGCAATGCGAAACACTATTACTCGAAGCGTGAAATCAATTAACCAGGATAGAACATAATTGTGGATATTTTGACTAAAAAAATTTAAACTGGTGTATATGAACTAATGAAACAAACAAAAAACAAATCTCTTTACAGTAATGTTCATAAAGTAGGTTTCAATAAAATTCGTTAAAGGCTGATTCAGAGATTTCCCGAGGAGGGTGCCCTCAAGTTTCAAACAAATCGTGTTTTTGGATGTACACAATGCTTGTCCATATAGTCCATAAGCTGCCATCATTGGATTTTCCGTTCGTTGCACCCAACTGGTGATTAATTTTCCCATATATCACCTTGAAGGGGATGTCCCACTGACTAGGATGAGGTATGTTTCCGCTCAGAAAAGCTGCACGTTAGCGTGTTCTGCCCATTTCAAAATGGCCCTTATTGTTTTATGTAAAACCGCCATTATAATTTCATTACAGATAGAAATTATATCCACGAATACGCGATATGAAGTTTTTAACTTCTTAGAGGGGGCTCACACATCTAGGCGTCCAAGATGGCCGCCGCAAAGAGGCATATTTTGCTAAATGAACTTAAAATGGCAAATTGTTGAAATAA
The DNA here is from genome assembly GCA_023653785.1 of Ophioderma brevispina. Lineage (NCBI taxonomy): Eukaryota > Metazoa > Echinodermata > Ophiuroidea > Amphilepidida > Ophiodermatidae > Ophioderma > Ophioderma brevispina. Next base: position 41,951 of record JAMKCH010073029.1, on the reverse strand, counting down.
GAACCTGGGTAATATTTTGGGAGCTCCAAAAAGAATTTATGGCATTTAGATTTTATGTACAGGCTTGTTTTTAAAGATGGCGGTGTTTATATTCGCTCTAGAGTACGTAAATCAGGAAGAAAAGCAGCCCTAACCATCTTTTCGGTGTTATTAAACACTTTCTAATAGTGCCCCTAAATCATTTCCAAGATGTAAAAATATTAAAGTGGGGTATTGACATTGACAAGAGAGTGCTGTCACAATAGCTGGTTACTACTTGGGCTATATAACATAGTTTAAACTGACTCTATAATAGTTCATAGGAAGACAACAGCTCATATCAACCTAATACAATAAAATCATAATAAATGGGTATGTACTGTATTTAAGGACTACTCAGTGACGTCATAGGTGTTTTCCAGTAAAAATAAAAACTATGCTTATGAAGAAGTGAAAACGTTGTCTATTATGTAGAAGGAAAATTTAAATATGGTAACCTAACTTTCTTTCGAGCACATCAAGTGCTATCTTTGTTTCTGACTTGTACCACCAGCTCCTTCTCCCTCTCTACTGCCGAGATCATCTTCCTTGCCAGCGTCAACTAGCGTTGAGTGGTCTGCAATTGTCCAGAAGTACGAGAGAAGATTGCGGGAAAATGTTATCAATAGTTTTCCTTATGGTTCTTATTATGTCGAAAAAGATGTGCAGGGGCGTTTTTCTTCTTGATTTATGTCCCCCGGAGCGGGTATAACCGGCGCCATCATGAGTTAAGATCATGTCCGCAATATACAAATGTTATCAATTCTCTTTTTGGTGCTCTCAAAATATTACTCGCATTCTTACCCCATCAATTTGGCAATTTTAGTACATTTAGCAAAACATGCCTCCTTCCGGCGGCCATATTGGACACTTAAATGTTAAAGCCCACGTTAGGAAGCTAAAATTTCATTTCGTTTAGTCCTAGACAAAGTTCTTATCTATAACGAAAATACAATAGCAGTTTTTCATAAAACAATGGTGGCCATTTTGAAATAGGCAGTACGCGCTAATGTGCAACATTTTGGGGCGGAAACATACCTAATCCTAGTCAGGGGGACACCCCTTTAAGGTGATATATTGGAAAATTAATCACCAGGTGGGTGCAACAAACTCGAATTTTAAGGCCCGTACAGAAACTCATATGGACTAATATACTAATCACTGTGTGAAATAGCGAAGCTCAATTCAAAGTCCTTCATATAGAAAATCGCAACTTTGTTATAAAATTCCGGATCCGGAAATTTAGTTTTTCACAGTATCCTATGGCACTGTTATACTACACATAAATGTTTACTGCAACAAAACGAAAAATCCGATTCATTTCAAACTTTGGAATTGTGCATTTTAGATGACTATCTTTAGTTCTAGTTGACTATATTTTTAATTAATACACAAAAAAGTTATATTTGGAAATCTCTGAGTCAGCCTTTAATATTAGAAGAATGAGCAGAACATAAAGATTTACGACAATCAGAAATATATAAGGCCTATTTTCGTGAATATATAAGGCCTTTTTCGTACAATTCCATTAGAACACAACTGGCCAATTTCTTCGGCGGGGTAGATCAAGTGACACTTCACTTTAGATTACCGTTCATTCATCATTCATTTAAAATGCATTGATTGGGCTTTTCACACAATGGAAATACCGTTTTATATAAGGCTCAACAATAGAAATACCGTTTTATAAGGTTAAGAGTGGAAGGTCAGATATGAGATAAACATTACAAAAAACACATAAGAATTCTATAACTAAACGCGCCAAAATATGCTGTACAAGAGATTTAATGGAGACAACAACACCACATGTGCACCGTCAGAACAAGAGAACAAATTCCGTACGTAGATGTAAGAGTTACGGCATGCAAGGAACTTTCAATGTCTGGTATGCGCGATTTGACCAAGAGAAAGAGAAATAACCAAAGTCGCGTCGCACAATTTACCGCCATTACCATGCTTACCAAAATTCATTCTAAACCAGCTGAGGTTTCAAGGTTTCATTCATAATAAGCATACCGACTTACCATCAAAAATCAGTGATAAATTACGTGGAATATTTTTTTATGACTGAATTGTGGGTTTCTAAATAAAATCCATGCCAGGTGCACACGTGCCGCTGTAGGAAAAAGGTCTAGTTGATGGTTAAGCCAGGAATATTATGAATATCATTATATATTAAGCATAAAAATATTATCACAGTATATGTGTATACATAATGAATAAAAGCATACGCCCAAGGTAAATTAAGTCTTCAAAATAAAACGTGCAAAGTGCATTACCTGGTCATCGTCTACTTCCCCATACAAAAATATTTTTAGAAATATCTTGTTTTAAATAAAAAGCATTCATGAAAAATTGAAAAATAAAATGTCCAGGTCTAAATCGTAATATCACTTTTTTTATTGCGATATAAGCTCCGGTCCAGTTGCATTTGGCGGAACAAAATGTTATTGTATACTAATCGTTATATGGACTACGCTTCTTTGCTATTACATGTAAATAATCACTCCAATTCTGTTCTATTTATACAGAACCTGATTAAATGTAAATTTAGAGAGAGAAAATATACAATCAACATCCACCATGTACATGGTCGCACACCATGGCCTATTGACCTAAAGCGATACGTCCATGTAATATCGGTTTCTCGGTGATGGATATTTGGTATATTATAAAAGTAGTTACATTTTATTCAGTTGAATTTCACATGCCATGTTAATCGAAATCTTAGGTAATGAACACCTTAGAATTTTCAATATTGTAAAACTTTTAAACATTGTCGTGATTTTACTGCGTTTTTATTCGCCGAGATATTTAGACCAATTTGTGCCAAATGCTATGATAAAGCTGTATGTTGATAATTTTGTTGAATTTGACAGATATATGTGTGTATGTGTGTACTAACTATGGTATACTTATGTGATTCCATTTCTTATGTTTTGCTTTATTTTGTCATGGATCATGTTTCTAATTTTGCTACGTGTCTATTTTAACAAAAGAAAAGGTACACATGCAGGCATATCAACGCGCAGGTGTGTGTGTGTGGGGGGGTGTAAGGGTGCAAGGATGTGTTTTTCTCGATGTAGATATAATCGCTAGGATCGACCAAATCGTGAAAAATGGCGATCTTTTTTATTGACTAATTGTTTTAAATTTTAGATGTTGTAAAGATTATTGCAGATGAATTGATGCATATTACATCTGGAGTGTCAAATTTCAGATGAAAATTTATTTTAGGCTTCACACTTTGAATTATAAAAAAACATACCCACAACAAACATTTGTTTTAATTTTGTGTTGCAGTATTGGTTCCAGTGATTGCCCACTACATATATGGTATTAACACTAATCAATAATCTAAACACTTTATTAATGTACAATAACGTAAAATAAATTAAAAATAAACAAAAATGTTTTATCTACATTCGGTCATTGTCCAATCACATGGGTCCACTTGTGTTGCTTATCTTTTGCCCCAAAATTAACAACTATGATCTTTATATTTAATTTTCAGAGAAGGATCATCACACTCAACCCTTATTTGTTATATACTCCAATACCTCACGTAGACCGCATAAAAAACTAAAATAATCGAAAATCATGTCTGAATTTTGACCTTGGTCAAAATTGTTTCATTTATGATGAACAACAAAATAATTTCAAACAGTTATCGACACCTTACTAGTATTCTATTAATCAACACAGAAGACCCTAGGTCTTAAATGTGATCACATGGCATCAACAGATCGCCTTCAATCTCCCTTTGGAAGGTCATGTTGGGGTCATGGTGGGTCATTTTCGGTTAACTGGAGTACATTTTGATCATGACCAAAATTCAGATATGCTTTTTTATTTCATTTGTTTTTATTTTGTAACTGCTCAGTATAATTTAGTTTAATTGCAACAGAGTGAAATTTTATGGAGTACCTCAGTGACCACTCCGAAATTCACTTTGAGTAGAAAGGAAGAGAAAGTCACTTTGAAAAGAGTGAAATTAAACCTAATTTTCATTTCATATTCACTCTTTTGAAAATGTGAAATATCGCTTCTTTGGTCATACCAAAAGAGTGAAATTTTAATATTTTTGCTTTTAAGGAGTGATACTAATTATTCTTTTTATGCCTGTTGATGAAACTACAGAAATGAAGGCAACGTGTTGTTCGGTGGATTTTTAGTAGATACAAAATATCAACAAGGTCTTTCTTAAAACCTTCGCCAGGTGGGGGAAAAGGGGGGGGGGCAGGGTGCCCCCTCTGAAAAAAAATCTTGAGCGGAAATCGGGAAATAAAACACGGATATTCATGTTAAATCAGCCCCTTTTCGGATTCTTCTGCCCTGCGACCGGGAAATTTTTGCTTGCACCCCTGGGAAATTGCCCCCTCGGAGGGATGAATTCAGTATTCTGCCACCACATCCTCCAACAATGCAGTTGATTCCGTTGAGGCTGCCGAATTCATAAGGTGGTTGTACAATTACAAAATTCTTTCCATTTAATGTTATTTTTGGTATGTTACCGTATATGTGCTATGATTAATAATACGGGAAAAAACCTTCCCAAAACGACATCTATAGCTTTGATACGTCGGGATGATCGTCTCTAAAACCCGCTCTGCAAGCTTTATTTATGTGTATTCCACACACAAATTGTAAAGCTTATGAAAAAGAATATACCTTAGTATATACCAATGTTAGATTGAAAAATACTAAAACATCAGAGGCAACTTGACTTACCCCGTCCTGTCTGGTGGTTTGTACGCGATGATTCTCGCTCACTCTGCATATTGCTATACCCTATCCTGGACGAAGCTTGTCAATGGTAACAACGATTTCACACCAGATTGCAGGGAATTAAAACTGTTAGCTGGCTGATAATGGCTGAAAACCCAGAATGGTTGCTCTTGTTGTTGTTGTTGTTGTTATTGTTGTTGACCTCTTTGCTACCGCGTGGTTGTTGCACCGTATCGCAGTTGTTCTAGGTGATCATATGCGCGTCAAGTCAGAAAATTTGTTCCAAAAAGAAAAAGATTTAGCTGTGATCATCGGCGACCAACCGTCTCGTCCACTATTCTTCTTCTTGTGATAATTCCACACACTGCTATTGTGAGTTAACCAGCCGTGAAAGGATAGGTTACAGCTTGATAAGAATTATTGACTTCCAAAGAGCCATAACCTCAAAATCCTCTCACTATAGTTAATTCCTGACAGGTACAGATTACTTTCAAACATTACAGTAGGTTAAAAGATGTCCTTACCATTAGAAAAAAAAAATTCTTTTAAAATACGCATAAGTCAAGGAATTTGAGAACATAATTGAATCTGTGATTTTTTAATTCTATAAAAATCGTAAATTTTGTCAAGGAACTACTCGCTTTATTACAAATACTCTTATTCGAATTATATTTAATGTTGTCATTTGTAATGTGTTTTTACTTGATTATTGTGGCATTCCATTTCCTACTTACGCTATCGCGCGTTGATGAAAGTGATTTCACGATGTTATGTTGTGAATATTATTATGAAATACAATGCAATTCAACGCAAATCACTGCAATGTTGTGCACTGCACTGCAATGCGATAATGCAATGCGATAACATAATGCAATGCATTGCAAATCAATGCAATGCAAATCAAAGCAATGCATTGCAAATCAATGCAATGAAGCGCAATGCAAAACAAATCAACGCAATGTAATACACTACAATGAAATGTAATACAGATCAATGTAACACAATGTAAATCAATACAATACAATGCAATGCAAATCAATGGAATGCAATGCAAATCAATGCAATGCAATGCAAATCAATGCAATGCATTGCAAATAAATGCAATGCAATACAAATCAATGCAATGTAATCCACAGCATTCAATGCATAGCAATGCAATGTAACACATCGTAATGCAATGCAATTCAAATCAATGCATGCAATGCAATACAAATCTTTGCATTGTAATTCAAATCAATGTAATGCATTGGAAATCAATGAAATACAATGCAAATCAATGCAATGTAAGGAATCGCAATGCAATGCAATTCAAATGAATGCAATTCAAATCAATGCATGGAATACAAATTATTGCAATGCAATGCAAGTCAATGCTATGCAATGCAAATCAATGCAAGGCAATGCCAATCATTGCAATGCAATGGAAATCAATGCAATGCATTGTAAATCGCTGTAATGCAACGGAAATCAATGCAATACAATGGGGATCAATGCATTTATAACCTGGATCTTGAATTGGGTTTATTTATGCAGCTTCAGTACAAATCAACTCTCAATCTCTTTTGAGGGATACTTTATCAGTCGAAATGCCATTCAAAATGATTATACAAGAAATTGCAATCATAAAAGTTGGACCAAAACACAAATTCATGTCAATCAATTCAACATGCGGACCGATCGACCAGTTCTTCGGAATCCATTACACAAAAATATAAAATTCCAAAATAGCTAAACATTTACGAAATGAAAAAACAACTCAATTCTAAGTATACTCTCGAGTAATTTTGATCATGTTGATTGCATGAGGCATATGTCATAATGATATAAGTGTATTTTTATCGTATTTCCCGTTTTCGTTATTCGTATTTGTATGTACTGCCTCTGGCCTTACTGACCTTTTGATCATATATATATCCGCATTATAAGATCAATCCGAGTTTCGAAGCGTTTGTCTTTCTCATGAAGAGTGAAAATAATAACATAATAATAAACTTTTAACCGTATATATTCTCATTGTAGCAAAGTAGCGACCAATATTTGAAGAATAAAATTCAAATCAAGAGAACGTGTGACATAACGGATAAAGACCATTGTAAATTGTGATTTCGAGCCCCGCCTTAGCCAACGTGTTTGTATCGCTGGGCAAGATACTTAATTTCAATGCCTCGTCGACCCAAACGAAAGCTGGGGATCAGTTATGGGGAATATTATACAATCTAAATGCTAATGTTGTATTCGCTTGGCCAGCAATCGGCCTAAATGAAGCGAAATGATTGTGAGGATTTACTTATTGCATCGTAATATAATATTAGGCAATAGCGCGTTGTCCACTTTGTAAATGACGATAGGTCTAAATCTCTTCATTAAAAAGGTTGTATTTATCACCTTCCCCATAATTTATACTACACTTTAACATTTTTTTACTATGAGCTGGAGGCATACGTACTCAATACACTTCACTAAAAACAATAATTATAATAACAAACCGAAACAAACGAAAAAAAACATTTCTCTTCATATTTCCGGCTGACTTAAATTTGCCATTACTTGCTGTCTACTGAAGATGGATATTGAAATACAAAACAATAGGCAATTCCATGCAGTTGGCCAAAGATTAAAATAGGGTAAAATCATAGAATGCACCCAAAGTATAATTTGTTGATCTTAGTAGGGTAAGGGTGAGATTTAGTTTTTAGAAAAATGTTTCAGTCTTCAGGAGTTCAGGTTATCCGAGCATTTCACGTTAACTGTTAAGGGCTACCAGTTCATTATAGTTTGGACAAGGACAGTTCATTATAGTTTGGACAAGGACAAGGTCGTTTGTTGTCCAGGCATTCCCTTCAGTCATCCAACTGGATTTATACAATCAGATCAATTTGTGTACGCTCCATTGGAAAAATACTTTCTGTTAAAAACACATAGGCCTGGATATGACATTATTTTGCCAAAGGCAGAAACTTTTTATACCGTATGTTATGTTTATGTGACAACTAAGAAATTAACTTCAAAAATTAATCCGAATTACGACGTCTTATTCCGCTCTAAGAATGACGTTATTTACTTAATCGTTCTTCAATTTTTACACACTCGACTTGCTTCTTTCAACTTCTTGTCAGAAACGTAACGAGTCTTTTCAACGATACAGTTACAAGTCGTGAACTGTCGCTCAATATTAACAATTTTGATGAGCAGACAAGACAAGATTTGACATGATCTTAAGAAATCTGACAAGTCTTTGCAAAGATTAATCCATGCATGAGCTATTTCTTTTGGCTTATGTGCTTATAATATTATATCACATCCTGGATTCTTCCCCTTTTAATTAACCCTTTTATAATATGAGTTTACATGCATGTAGTTTTCGTGATTTTAGCAACAAATTACGGGCCTGCGGCAATGTCACTGCCTCCTTAATGACCTAAAGTAGGCCAACATTAACAGGTCTGTCGTATTTCTAGTGGATGAGCCATACCATCCAAAATAGCTTTATTGGTATCACCTTCCTAGCACTATGATGTACACAAAATGTAAGATGGCCATTCTGAAGAGATAGGGGGTCGCAAACAATTATACAGGGGTCAAAATTGAAAAGTGGTCCAATTTTGTTGAAATGCATACCAAATTGTTGGTATGATCACAAGGATTAAAAAATGTATAGTTTGTGCTATCTCCAACTTATACTTACGGAGTTATAAGCTGAAAATCGTTATTATAGGCCAAAGGTTAAATTTAGCTTCTACAGGGGTCAAATATTAAAAAAACGTTTCATGTAATTACACGTAAAAAAATAAGGTATAGTTTCAGGGCCGTACGCAGGATTTTTTACGGGGGGTGCGGGTCTTCGAAAAAGGAGACCTTTTCTGGAAAAATGGACCTAACCCCCTAAAATGGACCATTTTGACCCCCCCCCCCGCCGCGTACGGGCCTGTATATTTTGGATAATGTACAATATATAGCTACCAAGTGACACCCAACATTAACCCCATCCCGTACGGGTAGATAGGGGAGGTAGTACTGTGTGTAACTTGGTAATTACACATTGCAGATGGTCTACACTAGAGTTGGGTCATTTGGAGCAATTCCGTGACCGTGGAGAGCAGAGCATTATTTCTCAGTGGATCTGTCTTCTATGAAGGTTAATGAACAAGTTTAGCGGGGGTGCCCCTCGAGAAAGTGTGGGCGGAATCCAGGAGGGGGGAAATTCATAATACAGGGGTCAAAAATGAAAAATGCTTGAATTGCGGTAAAACGGTAACCAAAGTGTTCGTCTGGTTACAAGGATTACAAAAGGTATGGTTTGTACTACCTACAAGGTATGGTTACAGAGGTATAAGACAAAATTCGTCAAATGTCAAAGTCCCCAAAGGTTAAATCTTTAATATTGCACCAATTTCGTTAAAATGGTCTCAAATGGTTAACCTTTCCACAAGGATTGCAACAAAAGTAGTTGACACTCTCATTTGTATTTGTTTATCGAGATAAATGACAAACAAGGTCAACCCCATCGACCTCTATTGATCTCCGAATTTTAAAAATAATTATGTTAGACGGTGCAAAATGTTTTTGTTGCAGTTTCTGAGGAAAGATGAAAGATTTGAGCCCATCTTTGAAGAAATCGGAGCAATATTTAAGATTTGACCTTTCTTGATGACCTTTGACATTTGACGATTTTTGTCTTATATCTCTATAACCATAAGTTGTAAGTAGTACAAACTATACCTTTTTTTAATCCTTGTAACCAGACGAACATTTTGGTTACCTTTTTACAGCAATCAAAGCATTTTGAATTTTTGACCCCTGTATTATGAATTTTCCCCCCTCCTGGATTCCGCCCACACTATCACGAGGGGCACTCCCGCTAAATGTGTTCATTAACCTTCATAGAAGACAAATCCACCGAGAAATGATACTCTGCTCTCCGCGGTCACAAAATTGCTCCAAATAACCCAACTAACTATACCTTAAACTATACCTTAAACCCAGAGATTTCCCGATGAGGGCGCACTCAATATTTTTAAAAATCACGTTTTTTTAATGTGCGTAATGTTTGTCCATAAACTAATCATTGTGTGAAATAACTAAGCTCAAATCGAAGTCCTTCATATAGAAAATCACAACTTTGTTATAAAATTCCGGATCCGGATTTTTGTATATACGGTATCCTATGGCACTGTTATACTGTGCATAAATGTTTACTGCTTGAAAACGGAAAATCCGATTCATCTCTAACTTTGGAATTGAACATTTTTGGTGACTATCTTTAGTTCTAGATGACTATTTTTAATTTCTACTCAACACAATTATATTTCAAAATCTCTGAGTCAGCATTTAATTAATTGCGATAACATTACAAACAATATGAGATCATATGATTTGACCCTGTAGAAGCTATAACCTTTGACCTATAATAACGATTTTCAGCTTATAACTCCATTACTTAGTCGGAGATGGCACAAACTATACATTTTTTAATCCTTGTGACCATACCGACAATTTGGTATGCATTTCAACAAAATTGGACCACTTTTCAATTTTTACCCTGTATAATCTTTTGGGACCCCCATATCTCGCTTAAGCTACCCTTCAGAATGGCCATCATACATTTTCGTGTATGTCATAGTATGAGGTAGCCCTGGTATAAATGCCTCTTTGCCCCCCCCCCCCCCAGGTGACAGGTGATACCGACCAACATGCCTGGCTCACCCACTACTCGACATGAATAACTCCCTCAACAAACCCTGATAAATCGCCGAGAACCCGCTGCCTGTTGCCGTGATTCTCCACTCTCCAGATCGAAACTGACTTTCTCACGAGGATTCCAATTTTCCTTTGTGGATTGCGCATGCTCTGCGTTTACGTAATTCACCTACTGAGTGAAAGTACCCGGATAATGATAATGACCATATCAAAATTTGGCATAATTACATTATGCCCTTCGAACAATGGACCTTTTCGTTAACGGAAAAAACTCTAACACACGATACAGAGTATTGTGTATTTAAGCCCAAATTTTGTCTCGCTCTTGGTTCTCTCCAGGATCGAGGTTTTCCCACAGATATACGACGATATTCAAATACATCGGGATCCCAATACTTTTCACAAACATAGTTTGTTCTGATTTACGATTTACCCGTTCCCCAGAACGCATTGTAAATATGCCCTGATGACGTCATATCAACGCAAGTACCCTGTACGCATGCGTCTCAATTCAAGATGGCGATAGTAGACCCTTAGTTTTCGGAAACGTGGAACGTAAACGTTCACGAAAGCATGATCTATCGTATAATATGATGCAGGTAGAACCTTAGAAACGAGCGCTCAGATACCCTTTCATTCTGTCATATTTGCCAAAATGCACGCAAGAATTCCATAATTACCGTTTGGAAACCCCAATGCCCAAATCCAGCAGATCGTGTCCGGCCCCCCTGGTTTAAGTCGTATTTATTCTTTCTACTTCCTAGTCGAATAGTATGGCAGCTTTGGTAAAAAAAATGTTTGTTTGCCGTAATCCAACCAGCCCTGACAACATATTAAAAAATCTGAATTTTTCGTCAAGATCTCGTTTTACGTGTTAAACCAATGGCAACGTCTAAAATTAGGATTTCTTGGCCGCCCTCCCCTGAAGAAATTATGGTGAAATTTTATTTAAACATAGTTATTTATCGTATTGTTTAATTATTCCAAGCATAATTTTTAAAACATCAGCACAACATTATCATAGGTTTAATGTTAGAAAACAAGTACATAAAAATAAATTTGCGAGAAAACAAAATATCCAACAGAATGGAGAATTAAAATAAATTCCTTGTTGAATGTCGGACTACAAATTCAATTACAATATTTTGTCCGGTACCGTCGATTTTTATCTCCGTAGGAGTTAATGGTAAGAACGAAAAGGGGGATCAAATGAGGGTCGGTATTTTTTTAAACCTGTCAGACTACAGATTTTCAATAGCTTTCAATACGTGTATACGCGTTATAAGAGCTCCGCTTCGCGCTCGCTTATTATTGGTCCACAACGGGTCACATGGCGTCTTATGTGAACGTTTACGTTCCACGTTTCCGAAAACTAAGGGTCTCAGCAGACGGCAACCCTGGTACGTCAACGTTACGATCAAGAAGTCAACCTTATGTCGTCCATTTCGACATGGCGACCCATCGCTGTTTTATTCCTTTGATATTGCTCTACATTTTTGTGTCATTTTATGTGATATGTTACCACAGCCTAGTTTCAATTCAAGCACTTGCTTACATTCGGGTTCAAAATTCGGCAGTCGAACCCGTTGATACGCATGCGTACTTGCGTTGGTATGATGTCATCGGGGCATTGCAATGCATTTTGGGGAACCGGTAAGTTGTCAGCACTGACCTCTACACATGGATAGCGGGTCAGAGTCGCCGATTGAAACATCAGGAAGTTGGTTTTGGACCGCTACAATATGGCGGGAAACAATGCATACACCTTGTCCAACAATAGAACATCTGTGTGGAATATGTGCACCAGCAGGTGTATGCATTGTTTCCGCCATATTGTAGAGGTCCAAAACCAACTTCCTGTTGTTTCACTCGGCGACCATTCAACTGTGCGGCAGCCCGCTATCCATGTGTAGAGGTCAGTGGTTGTCAGTACAACAATACAGTGCTGTAAAAAATCAACTTCAACGGATTGGATGCGTAATTTGTTTACAATTTGGAGAAAAACAGTGATAGTTGCATCGAACTGGTGAAGAGGTAGGCAGGAATAAGAATGCGATGATCAACATGCTGTAAGCTTTATGAATGGATGAAAAGGGCACATTAAGTTAACACCCACCTTAGACAGACATGAAAAGCAGACACTCAAGTACAACCAAATTAACTCTATACTATGCCTTCAGTTTTCCTCTTCATAGTACAATTATGTAGATTCGATTTCTGACGGCGACATTGTTTGCAGCTTCAATTTAGAAATTGCAGTGATTAACCGGTTCACAAATCACCTTCATGACCTTTCCGAATTGACGCCCATGCAGTGTGAAAATGAAAATGACTGATGCTCTTTTACATTTAAACATTTGAGGTATGAAATAACATTGTTAGTTTTGAGATCACATTGATCATGTTGATACAGCCTGTGGTCATATTAGTAGTTATGAGATCACATGGATGGGTTTCAGATTGCTTTGGTAGTTTTAAGATTAAAACGGTAGTAGTAGTAGTAGTTATTGTTGTTTTTGAGATCATATTGATAATTTGATATCGCATTGTTTGAGATCGCGTAGATGCATTGGTATCTTTGAGATAACATAAACTTGCAGTCGAAGGTTTGGGGCGATAATGATATTGAATAATTTGAGTTTTGAAATCGCACTATTGGTAGCATTGAAATAGCATTATTAGTTTTGTGATCGCATTGGTAGCTTGAAGACGGTATTGGTCAGCTTTATTTTGAGATCACATTGAATGTAGTTTTGTGATGTTTGAGATCACATAGGTCTAGGCTTTGCGATGGGCTTTGGCAAGCTTTGGGAATAGCATGGTAACATAGATCGCATTAGTTGGTTCATATCGCATTGGCAGCTTTGAGATTGTATTGGTGGCTTTGTAGTTTTGAGATCACATTGTAGCTCTAAGATCACATTTTGCAGTTTTAGGTCCAAGGAGAGTATTAGGAACGTCGAAACCACAGAGGCTTTTACCTTCTTCGCTTACCTTTCTGAGAAATGTAAATTTACTACAGATATGTCTTCTAAAATTAATGAATTCTACATAAAAATACTTTCTTCACTAAAATTTGTACAAAAAAGATAGGCCATCACATGAAAACCCAAAACAAAATAAGGAAGCATAAGTTCAGTTTTTGGCAGTGCAGTTTAGACTAAGCGAGGTACTTTGCATTCTACAATGTTCTAATTTGGACATAATTCGCGTAAGTGCGGGGCGGGATGTACCACTCCTTCGAAATGACGGACAATAGCTGAGGAAATCCGTAGTACTGCATCATTCTGTGCAAGCTTAGGTGAGGAAATACTTAACTTTAGTCAATGGCTCCCTACTTTCCATCCAAACATCAATTTGCGAATATGATTCAAATAAGTTTCTAGGAAAACACATTTTCCTCACTACCCAAAATTTTCCGTACTACCTTTTGTTGCGGTAAGGCGGTACAGATACTGTATTTTTCATAGACAGTGACAATTGGAATCCAGTTTCTTAATGATCAGTTAAACCCAGATTTTTGGTAAATCATTAATCAATTATTATTATTATCGATGTTTGTGTGTGGCGGGTGGGGTATTTTTGTCTGGAGCAGCAAAAGTAAATTTCGTACATGTACCGAGTACAATTGCGATTGTGTCGGCAGCTTTGAGATCCCGCATATTAATAATAGCTGTCTATGATCAAATTGGTAGCTCAAAATCGGATTGTTAGCTCTGATAGTCTATCGGTGGCTTTGAGGTCCCACTGGTTACCGTTCGATAGTATGTTAAATCGTCTACTTGATATACTAATAACATATTGCTTAATAGTGTCATTCACAGGCATAAGAGTGTTGGTTTTACCATAATTGCGCTTGTTGTTCGTTTTTTATCCTTAAATTTTCTCTATTTTAAAATTTTGGCTCGATTGATATTACAAGTGGACTATACAGAAGAAATTTCGTTAAATCGTTATCTGCTATTGTAAGATGTAATTGGCGACAATCAGGTTCCAGTGCAGTAAGACCCAGACTTGGGATGCCTTGCTGCCCCGCGAGACCAACTGCTGCAATTAATAGACAATAGGAGCAATAATACGGATGATAACATGACCTGACTTATACCCCGATCAATTTCAAATCTAAAGAAGTTGATTTAAGGATTTGGTTATGGATAGTCTCCAATTATTAATGGTGTGTTAGGACATGGGAGGGGGGGTTAGATTATATCAGAGTTTTAAGTTTAAAATAATAATATATGAATTTAATTAATAGGTCAGATCATATTTTATCTCGTCTTGGTTTTAAAATAAAGAAGGTCGGATGTTTTTTTTTCAATTGAACAAAACGGCTCAAATAGTCATCGTTAGTCACGAGTTAGCATACAAGCTAACGTAGCTTGCTAAAAATGATTACCGCATTTCCTTCTAAATCAAATTTTTTGTTTCATTGATGCAAATATGACTGACTTAAAATATCTGGACCAATATACCAGAAAATGTCGCACAATAAGGTCTATACTTGCAAACTTTGATGATTGGGTAAAAAATGTATGCTTTGAAAGTGAAAGTGTTGTTATAGGTTCCTGTTTGTTTGGTGGTTTGTTTTAATTTAAAAAAATAATTTGCCTCAGAATTTTTTATCATGTTATTATATGCACAGACATTGATACAAGCGAGCCATATTGGCACTACCGAGTCACTTCAATTGGGGGCCTAAGGCACTTACAATGTGTACATTTTTTCAGAGCTATATTAAAATTCCACTGCAGACCGACCTTAAACTCAGTGATGCCCAGAAGAAATTCATTTGAAGTGGATAACAAGCTTAACAGAATTTACATCCCTTAACTCCTCCCAATACAACCTGAAAATAGGATAATTGACTTGGCCACTTAATGCCTAATTTTGCGTTCAGTTTTCAGTCGGTATTTGCAAAAGGAACTTCATAATTGGAGAGAGACAATGGCATAAGCCAATTGTCGCCAAGAAGCCGATTATCATGAAGTGGTTGTGGGCTATTAGTACTAGCCTCTGCCACCATTCTTTGATTCCAATTTTAGGTGTTTTAGAAAGCCCTCCCCATATGATGATTTCAATAATAGACCTAGTAATGATCGCGCCTTGAAGTCTTTAAAATATGACGCCAATATACCTTATGGAGTACAGATCTAATCGAACATGTCGAAGACCAAACCACTTCTTGAAACATAGCTGCCCGGCAGCAACGGTAGAACATGCTCCCTTCATGTCGCCTTTAATAGATGAGAGTGTCACGGCCATTCAAATCCAATAGCACTACCATTGAATCAAATCGATTCCGCTCTACAATTATGTATCATAATTTGTGAAGAAGTAAAATTACGGAGCAGATGATAAAATACTCGTACAGTAGGCCTAAAATATCAAGTTGAGGCAAGTCAATAGTGACAAAATACTCAAATTTTGTTGACATGCACATCAAATTGTTCATCTGTTAACAAAGATTTTAAAAAAGTGTAATTTGTGCTATCTCAGAATTAAGCTGTTTTAATTTTGTGCAAAAAGGTTTAAAAAACATTTTAATGCTACCTAAAATATAAACATGATTAAAGATAATGAAAGTGTGCTACGCGGGATGTATTTTCTTTTCCGGGCCATTTTCTTGCCGTTTCGTGGCCAGATCTTCGTTTTCCTTAACCAAAAAGGTCCAATCTTATTTTACATGTGCGCGGCCGCTTTTTGACTCTGGGCCGAAACTACCTTTTTTCTATGCCTTATATTTTACTCAACATTAAGTGATCTTCTTTAGTATGTTTCAATAAGCCATGACCCCAAATTATCCAAACTTCAACCACAAACAGTGGAAAAACAGCGTCATATTATGGGAATTTACATTATTGTTCATAAAAAAGTAAAGTCTCGTGCCGAGCAAGCTCGTGCGCGGAGTGCCCATCTCTCTTTCCTCAGCGTTTGGGCCAGACTCCTCCGTATTATGTTTGCTGGGGGGGGGGGGGGGGGGGGGGGGGGGGGGGGGGGTTCGCCACTCCTCCCGCACAGCGAGTCTTGTTACTTTCCCAGCATTGAATAATGCTGGTACCCATTTATACACCTGGGTGGAGAGGAGTAATTAAGGTAAAGTGCCTTACTCAAGGCACAACACGTTGGCCGCAGTGGGACTCGAATCCACGACCTTTGGATTGCGAGACGAGCGCTCAATCCACTGGACTACACGTACCCCATAAAACTAGTTCATAGAACTACTTTCAAATTTCCAGAAATAGTGTTAAGTCATCTCTCTAAATCAAAAGAGTGAAAGTCACTCTCAAAGAGCTGTCTGAGTATCCCATCCTAATTTAGAGTGAATAATTCACTCAGAGTGATTTTCAAGTTAATTGTTTTACTCTAATTAGGATGGGTGACTCAGACAGATCTTTGAGAGTGACTTTCACTCTTACATTTGGAGAGTATGTTTCTGAGAAATCAGGAGATAATGATTCAATTCATCAGAACTGAACTGTATACACCACCTGCGAATTCAAAATGTGTTACATCATTCCTTAGATCATCATAGATACCTAGGCCTATACTTATTTATGTCAGAGATATTATTGAATCTATGCGACTGCTGGAAGAACATAAAAAAGAAACATATTGTATCGACACGTATGTTTTATTTTTGAGAGTTCAAAACGGTTTTAATCTTTGGTTTGTCAACTTATTGTACAAGCATGACAAGGACTCTTGATGACCATATAAATTGTAGTCTACCCATTAAAGTATTACTGCTAAATTGTCAGATCCAAGCCGTATTAAATGTATAATCTCAAGACAGTG
The DNA here is from genome assembly GCA_023653785.1 of Ophioderma brevispina. Lineage (NCBI taxonomy): Eukaryota > Metazoa > Echinodermata > Ophiuroidea > Amphilepidida > Ophiodermatidae > Ophioderma > Ophioderma brevispina. Next base: position 24,713 of record JAMKCH010073029.1, on the reverse strand, counting down.
AATTTAAAAAAAGCCGTAATAAATCGAAGATCTCTAAACGATTTTCGTAGACGGGGATTAAATTGGCTTTGAGTCTTGTCCTGTTCTTAATCTTCAACGAATTGGTTATCATCGTTGACATCCCAATATGGTCCTGTCACCCACGACAGCGTCATCTGGACTGATGACGATTAACTTCTTTTCTCGATTTCATTAACATGAGATAGGTATTTGTGGTTCCGCACACTTAAGGAAAATGTTGTGGGTACATAATACAGTAGTATAAGAAAATAAAGTTGTTTGTCGATATTTTTACGAAAATAGGTTATTCTGTACAACGCACTGTCCGTCCATTGGTAAAGTTAGACCGTCAGCCCAGAAGGTTTTGATCAAACGAACGAGGTACCAATATCTGAACACGGGAAAATTCAGAGAAAAATATAACTTTTGCAAATATGAATGTCCATGCCGGAGGCCCGCTGCTGCGTGTGGCACTGGGGGAGGGGTAAAGTTACTATGGGGGTCAAATGTTTAAACTGCTCTAAATCTAATATAATATAGCTCAAATTATTCCTTAGGTAACCAGTTCAAAGTCAATTGGGTCACATGCAAAAGTTATATTTTTCTCTGAATTTTCCCGTGTCAGATATTGGTACCTCGTTCGTTTGATCAAACCCTTCTGGGCTGATGTACTTAGTGTCTCCTGTACCTGCTCTTCGATGGACTTACTGGCTGACTACGCCACTGCAGTCTTAATACGCAATATACTCAAGCTACAAGCTACACTGATAAAAAACAACTTTAGGGAAATCTTAACCAAACATGGAACTTGGAGAAAAGCTGTTCTCAATTATTGGATGGTTGCTTTATCCAATGCTGAGTAAAATATTGTACGGTACTACCCACCGTCTTAATTGATATTACAAGAATATCGATCGATAAACGCGGTTTTCGGCCAAATTTCAAGACTTTTGACCGATATTACAAGTTTTTCAAAAGAAAAGTTTTAGCTATAGCGATAAGCTATTGTTTTCAATGCATGAGATTCTTAGATTGATTGACAATCTTGCATTGTCAATTGAACATCTTGTACTTTTTAGGACCGAAATTCCAAGTTTTTCAATCAAAATAATACCAATTGGCTGCAAGAATTTGGAAGTAAACAAAGTTTAAGGGACACGTGGACATTTCCAGAAAAGGTGCACCCAAATTAGTTTTCTTTTACATAGTTATAATGCTTACCAACGTATTAAATCCACCTGAACCGTCTTATTAAAATGTTCCCTTATCATACACGATTGTTTATTCAAGCTTAAGAAAGCAGGCAGTTTAGAAACTTAGTTTTTGCTTTCCTTTTCTACTTTATTTTGTTAAATATTATTTTCTATATTTTCTCCTATAAACTTCCGAAACTATCTGTTCTACCAATCCAGTGGAATTTCAGGTAAATGTGTATCATCCTTTGTGTCCAAAGTAACATTCAATTCAAGATAAACTAATGTGCTTTTTAACACACAATCCATTTTGCCACATGGTTCACATCACAACAGCCATTAACCCACATCGATAACGATCTGTATATCGATTGTATCCTAAGTCATCGACAAAGATGAGAAAACAAACAATCAGAAAGTCTCATTGTTAGGAATTTACTGGCAATTTAGTAATCAACATTTCATGTCTTTTCCCATGTTTTCACCCGTTAATCACATTTATGTGCCATAATTACATTTCTGGATAGATAGAGCATTATGTGTCGTTTATCTGGAAAGGCAAATTGCTTATAAACTATTGAGCGTGACCTATAGTCGGACATGCTGCATGCCTTTCCAGTCAATTCATTTATAGATATGCTTATTTTAATATCAATATTATCAAATTGTGAATGATGCCAAAATAGGCATGTATCCGCATGCCTAGGGATGCACGACCGTTAACACATCTCAAGCAAATACTCTTTTGAGGTAAACTTAACTCTTTGTGATGCATAAATTGAACGCTCTAAAGTGAATGACTCTTGTTCAAAGTTACTCTCCGAGGAGCGAAAAATGTGTAGAGTGCAGGTATTTAATAAAGCGTGAAAAAAAAACAAATTTCACTCTCTGTTTAAAAAAAGTAATAGTGAACTTAAATTTTTGGTTTCAGATTGTTCCCTGTATGCAGGAAGGTGCTCTGATTACATCTAATTTTCGTTTGTGTGTGTGTGTCCATCTGTCTCAGATCTGGGGTTTCAAGTTGTTTGTCGTTTCAAATAACTTCCTAATCATTGAACATGGCTTTTTTTTAATGGTCGATAAAACAAGTATGATTCTCAATGATTGAATCCCTCTTTTTGGTCTTATCATTGAAAGACCCCCATTTGAGGTAAAATATTTCTTTTGGTCAATTCTTTTCGTCTCATTTCGTTTAGAGCGGTTGACCTTAGCTTTATTAGGGTTAGAATAACGTTTAAGATTACAAGTGCTATAATAGCGTTTGGGTAATGACAAGAATAAGCGTTAGGATTTACAGCTCAAAACGTCTGAATTTTTGTGGGCGAAAGTATAAGACAAGGGTTAAATCGCTTCAAGGGGTAATTTTTAGCATATTTGGTATATTGTCTAGATAGCAGACATGGTGACACAAACAGCCTTAAACCCTAATGTTACATTGAAAAAAAATACGGTGCAATTTACAGTAAAATACCGTAAAAGGCTACAAATGGGGGTACTTGGCTGTAATTTGAAAGCAAAACACGGTGCTTTTATATGTTCAAATTTTCCAGGCCTATTATGAATAAATTTAAGACTAAATTAGTTATTCAAAGAATTTTAAAGAACTTCAACATCATAAAGGGTCATTAGGACATTTCCAGAAAAATGTACACCAATTTTTTGTTTTTCGAAAGCGGTTTTTTTGTATATTTTGAAAGCACACCAATTCTATTAAATCACACCTGAAGTGAATAAGCGTAAAATTCCGACTTATGCAAATAAAAAGATAATTTTGTACTTTCTGTCGTGTACGACCGAAAATCAAAGCACGCTTCTCTTCGAGCCGATAATTTAGGACAGCAGGCAAGTTTATGGTTTTCTTTTCAATTTGTTTGTTCAATAAACATTCGAAACGTTCTCGGTTAGTGTTTTTACAACCAATCAAGTGCAAATGTAGACAAAATTCTATCCTCAGAAATCTCCTCATGTCACTTTAATAGCATACATAGAGGTAGAAGATCGGCCAGTCGACAAAATCAACCAGACGCTGTTCAGACACCAGCCTTTGTTTGCCAGTACTGCTGTCGTAAATGTAGATCAGGAATCGGCCCTTTACAGCCACACAAGATGATGTTCTTCTACCAGTCAGGGTGTTACTCCAACTGTCCATAGTTAACTTATGACGGAAGGATGCCAACAACACACTTTGAAAGTATGAATGGCCAATAATACGATTTAGTATTAATTTTTTCAGTAAAAGTACTGCTGGCACCCGATCTGCCAACAAGATACCGTCAAAGTACATTTTTACAATAAACTGTATTTTTTTTTTCATTACGCGACATAAAAAGAGATCTACGTTGGTTGACATACAGGCTTATTACAAAGTTGGGGCGATCTTCGGGGATTCTCAAATTTCGAAGTGCTTTGATTGTTTTCTTTTTACAGATACTGTATTTTTTACGGTATTTTGCAGGAAGAATTTCTGCCCGTGAAACACTGTAAAGTTAGTTTACAGTATTTTTGTATACCCGTAACCCTACACAAGCCTAATCCATACCCGTTTTCTTTATCAGAATTTCATGTTGTGCATCATGTCCACATGTCCACACACATGCAGCAGTTTAGTGAAGCCTTTGTTGTGAAAGGTGTGTTGCATTGAAGGCCTTTTAAAAATAATGTTGAAGTCAAGGAGTTTTACCGACAACATAAGCCTGCAGGTTATTCTTCCATTCCAAACTGATTCGAATTCGAAAAATAGGGGAGGTATACCAAAGAGCATGTTGAAGTTGGTGAAAAACATGCACAGTATATGTAAATATCTCATTGCAAAGAGGAGCAACATTCAACATTTTGGACTGATTACAGTAAGGGAGTGAATATCAGTAAAATTTCAAGAGTTAAGTTAGTTTCATATAAAATTCCACTAGTTTCTATAAAGTGAATTTTACCTCATTTTTACTCTTTAGGAGAACAAATTCTACTCTTTTTGAAGATTTGGCCGTGTTGTAATCATAAAAGATTAAAATTTCACTTTTTGTGACCTTTAAGAAAGTACCTTTACTCCATTTAAGGCAAGGGAGCGTTGATAAAAAGTTCATTGATCTGTTATGGGAGATAGTTGTAGAATTCGTAATATCCAAACGTCTTTATTTTCTTTTATCTATTTTTATCTGTTCTTTTGTCGCTACAATTGCATTCTCTAAATCTGAGGACAAAAAAGGACTACTTTACCCATCGATTTGATCCCTTGTGGTCGTTATAATCCGGCTTGTTTCTGACGGCGATTAAATAACAGTGCACTCGAATAGAGTAACCCCTCATTTAGAAGTCTATCAAAAAATATTGGGTCGGGATCTTATAAATGGAAAAATCTGATATTTCTGATAATATTTGTTAGTGCACTCATGGCCATTACTTCTTGTTCACATAATATTGCAAAAATATAAACACACCAACCAACAACCCCACATTCCCATAGACATAATTGTGTCGGGTGTTGTGTAAGCTATGTATGCCGTAAATTGAGATTATCGAATAACTTTTATGATTACAAATATAGGCCTAAGTTATGACTGTTTCGGAAGGTCGGATGGCAAGTATATATAGGCCTATACATATAGGCGTAAATAAGGAATATTGTCGCCGTACGATTGTTCAGAATTTTCGATACTTTGATGAAGATGAGCATCATTAGACGTAAATTGTTGAAGACCCGGTGCATCGGGATGACCAAATAAGGATAGAGTTATGGAATAGTTTTCGCGCCTATTTCAAAAATAAATAACGGTTCCGAAGGGAAATTTGACTTTTGTGAACTTACCAAAATGCGCGTATGCAAGTCATGGGTATGGTTACAAGCTGTTTGTTTTGTTTGTTTATCACAAATATGTGAAATGACTTTACATCTTAATTAACTATCTTTAAACTATTGTGAAAATACCGGAACAACGGGGGAAACAGTACTAAATGTGTCCAGTTAGTGGAACGGCAATCATTTATTCAAGCCCTTTTTTCGGCATTCTTATTGCACAATTAGATGGCGAGATCATGGGACCATTGTGCGTCTTCTTGAAGATTGACAAAACACCCAAGGTTCAGTGAATATAAAAGTACATTGCCCTGTCAGAGTACTTTAATGCCTACTATTTAACTATTTTATGTGTATGAGGCTGCTTTATAACTATTTCGTAATCATCAAAAGTGGGTTTGAGTCAAATAGAAAACTGTGTATAGGTTTAAAACGACTTTGGTAGGGAAAAAGTACATTTGCCTTTGAAGCAGTAACATCAGAGCAGCGAGAGGTTTAAACGTACAAATAATTTACCATATACCAATATTAAAGGATAAAAAGTGCTTACGAATTTTAAAAATCACAACACTTTCGAAGATATGTCAAAATTCCATGAAGTATACGAATTTTCTATAACACCCTGAGTTTTAGAGAGTTAGGAATATGCTTCGTATGAGATCACATGGCCCAATTAAGGTACACTTGACTGGTTAAAAAAGCCTCTGGTTACAGAGTGGACACTAACAAAAGTGCTAGACATTATGTTAACTCTCGTCTTACCAAGGGGGACCCTCCCCCTAGTGAACTTTGCTCCGGTGCGCTAAAATGCCAAAAGCGCGCGTAAAAAGCTTCTAGGTAATCATTCTCTCATCCTTTCTGGTCATTTTAGCGAAAAAAATGTGAAGGTAGCAACTTCACCGGGGTTAGGGTATGCCGTCAAAGTCGAAGGGTAAGGGGTGGTCACTCAAGGATATTTTATTTTATGGTACATTTTTGAAAATATTATGCACAGTATGGCTCTCAATCTCTATGTTTATGTAAAACTAGTCAATTGCCATCATTTAGAGCTGAAAACCGCATGAATATTTGATATTCCTTCCAAATTGGATTTCGGCTATTTTCTGTGGAAAATGACAATTTTGCCAACTCGCGGGCTTAATGACGTCATTGTGACGCCATGCTAGGCATGTTAGTACATTTTTTGGTATCAATGGAAAGAGGAGGACCATAACTATCCGCAAGGATATTTTATGGTGCATTTTTGAAAATATTATGCACAGTATGGCTCTAAAACTCTATGTTTGTGTAAAACTAGTCAATTGCCATCATTTAGAGCTGAAAACTGCATGAAAATCCGATATTCCTAACTTTTTAGCGCAAAATTGGATTTTCGCCTATTTTCTGTGGAAAATGCAAATTTCGCCGAATCGTGGACTTGATGACGTCATTGTGACGCCATACTAGGTATGTTAGTACTTATTTTGGTATCAATGGAAAGAAGAGGACCATGGCTATCCACTAGTATCAAAATCATAAGCATCGGGTGCTTTTTGGTACCCCTCCCCTTGGTAATCCGTGTTACAAAAAAAGGCTGGGTAAGACGAGGGTTAAACTTGTAAGTTCCAACTACTGTATATCTACAAGGATTAATTCTGCTGTTCAAACCCCATGTTTTGCATTTAGACATGTCTTAAATAATGAATTTATCATAAATCAAAAGACGCCCTGCTTCTGGTAAGTCACATAATTATGTCCTGACAAGTCAAGCCACATGTCCTAGCAAGTCATGTGAATTGGTGAAGACGCAAGCTAAGACATGTCGGTAAACTGTCTCCTATACGTATATTTCTAGTTCATCAAGACACGCGCTTTGAGGCCAATTTTCACAGACATGTTTACTTTCTTCGTCTTCTGTTAAGGCGTATAACGTAAAGAAGTGTTTCACGGCATACCTCATTTCATGCACCATAGCGTCTTAGATCATGTCTTCAAGCGAGACACCGCTGTTTATAAAGTTACGTTTTCTATATTTGAAGATATTTCTAAATGCAAGACATGTCAGCTATAAGACACTATTTTACAGTTCATAAAGCAAAATGGTACTGTGTGATCTGCAAGAAAAACAAGCCATTGCCCCCCCCCCCCCCATTGGCGCAATTTAAGATGGCAATATTCAACAGATTGGTGTGATAGAGATTGTAGCTTCAAGTCCGCAATTTTGAGTGTCCCCGCATACCGAGTACAGTACAGCGCGCAGCGGAAATGCAATATTTTCCTTTGATCACCCCTGGCACCGTCCTCGTAACTGGAAACGAACCTTTAATGCCCCATTCAACCCTACACACTCAGAGCTTCTCTGCACGACCACCCAATGATCGGTGAAGGAACAGTGCATTGAAAGTGTCTAACCTTTGATATCCAAAAGGCGTAAATGACTATAATAATCATGAAAATTCCGAAGCAGCTGTTCGTAAACTTACTCCTTATCTTTTTATCTTTGTTCTTCAGTATATGACTTGATCGAAAATTAAGATGGTCGGGCATAGCGGAGCAGGGTCCGGGAGCAGGGCTGAGTTCACGATAGCTCCCTCGCTCGTCATGAACACGACTGACCATCTGAGTTGATAGTGTACAAGATGTGTATGCATGTTTAGCTTAACTACTCCGTATTCTGCTATTCTGCATATAGTGTTTAAGTTCATTTAATTGCAAGACAAAATAATCTGGGCCTATACTGATTAATATGAGAGTGATTACACAAATTAATACCATTTGTCACCGAATGAAAACAATTAAAAATATAAGAAAACACCTCAACTTTATTATTTATTGTTTATTCATATTTTTGTCATTTATATCTTATTTAGCTGGGTTCAGACTTAGACTTAGACACTGCTTTCCCGAGATGGCCAAAGTTCCAGGACGACTTGGGACAGTCAAGGATTTCTTACCGTTAATAACTGAAATTTACATTAACAGGTATATACATGGGACTGACGGCTTAACGTCCCTCTGACGAACCGTGGACGCGGTATTTTCGTGGTAGGCCTATGTTTGCTCAAGTCTAATGACCACGGGACGAACTACTTCCGAGTGTAATCAGACGTACACATTCAAAAGAATTTAGACTTTAGTACTTAGTTTATTTCCCACTGGGAATTGAATAAGGAACCCCCAACACCAATGCATGATGTCCTAACCATTTGACTATGCTCTTTTTTCTTATTATGATTACTTTACCCCTTACCTGACCTCGTGCTAGGCAATTTCCAGCCGATATCGGATTAGGTTTTTCATTGAAACAGCCTAGAGGCGAGACCATTGTGTCAATAAATCAAGACAGGTTCCGGCCAGAATTGCCTATATTTCCCTAGCTGTTAGCAATGTTCAGCTTCACTGCGCTAAACCAGAACCGTCTGAGCGATTCCTGCCCCAAAGTGACCCAAGGACCGGGGAAAAGGTTTTAAGATGTGTGTATGTATGTTTTGATTTTTTTTGTGTTTGTGATAACATCGGCTTACATCATTTACATCCACATGCGTATTGGACTCTTGTGTTTGGAGATTAGTCCCTATGTTCAATATCTTGTACTTTCATATTGGTCTTTCCCAGAACTTACCAACACACCAAAGATCCAGTTGGGATTCCCACACCCTTATTCTCCAAAAATGCATTGGAATGCCCATGGTGAATTTCAAGAAGTGCACAGGATTCCCATCATGGAACTCAACAAAATTGCATGGTAATTTCCCACCCTTAAAATGGTAAAAGCATATCAATAATCCCCCTTTGTTACTTTCACCTCTTGCTTTGTCACCTATATCATTTTAACTTCTAGTACTTTATCATTTCTCCTACCTAACCACCGCTTCCTAAGGAATCCCATGACTTTACTGACCGCACTGAAAAAAATCCCATTTCCCAAAGAATGCTTATCACTTAGTATCGGGCTGCTTTTTCCCTTCCGTTCTCGTTGGTACCCAAAGATGACTTGATGAAAAAATGCCATGGGAACCCCGCATTGATTTATCAAAACCCTTGGAAATCCCAGAGTCCATTTCGATTTTGAAATTGTCATGGGGTGGGGATAACGATAATTCTGTAATAGCCATTACGCATCGTTATACGCATCATTCTTGGTACTATCCTAGCCTGATCCTGTTTAGCTCTTCATCTGAAAAATCATGGAAAACTTTTTTGTCATATTTTATTAAACCAAGTAAATAACACGGTTTTCTTGGTATCATCTTTGATCGTTTAACCCAAGTAAATGACGTCATGCTGCTAGCATCGGCTGTGTTTTCGATGGACCAAGCAACAGTGGCGTGCCAGAGGGGGACAATCTGTGGAAATCTTTCCCCCCCCTTGCCCACCTGAAAAATTAGTGATTTACAAGCCAAATACTATAACTAAATTGTAATATATGCTTGCCCCCCTGAAAATGTTAATTGTGCCCCCCTTTCCCCCAACGCCTGAAAAAAACTGGCTACGCCACTGACAAGCACCGATGCAGACGATAATTTTGGATTAATCGTTATTTCAGGAAACAATTAATGTACAAATCAAGAACAAGAACGTCCTGCATTCAAGTAAAAGCCTTTCTACTCTTTAAAGAGAGTATCTTAAAAAGTATATATTAAGTGATTTGATAAAAATATTGTTTAGTCTCTTGCCGATGGTACCTCTTTCGAAGATGGCGCTATGACATGTTAGCGCCTGGAACGGACCCCTGCTAATGGGAGTACCCACAATACATCGTGTGTTGTCAGCATAGTCAGTCATAGTGAAATTTGGGTCCAGCGGTTTTTGACTTACTCCTGAAAACAAGTTTCTGGACCCGTTATCATTCAGTACCATCAGTATTTAACATTCCTTCTAGTATAGACTATGAGGACTTGGCGCTCTCTCTCCAAAACCCTCAATACTTTACACAAGCCACGATAAGTGTTGATTTTGAATTACTAGTATATACCATGTAACGCGTTTTTTCGTTGATGTTGACTGCAAAGTCATGAAATTTGGTAACGAAAACACCATAGTGTTTGACACATTAATCCACAATTTGCATGATATTTACCACCGTTTGCTCCACTGACCACAGGTTATGGTTGGTTGCAAGCAGATGTTACCACCATCTAGAAATAGGCTGGGTCAGAACAGAGCTATAAGAGATACTTCAAGAGACCCTGCAATTTTCCAAGTGCACGAGGCTGAGATATTACATATTTGAGATGTTTTCAATACATACATTTGTGGCATCCTGCTCGAAATTAAACAATAACAATCGCTGATTGACCAGATTATGAATAGGTATATAATTAAGGATAGGATAATAGGATCAATGTTACTCCTTTTTTGATAACGATTGAACAAGGCTTGGTGGCCAGGTTGGTGGCGCTATACCTAAACATTGTCTATGGGCTCAGTCGATGGCGACCAAGACTCTTTCAAAGAGCAACTCATCAAAACGAACCAAACGCACTTTGACTTTGACAGATGTACTCTGCAGCTTCCTCGACAGTAGAGGTCACGCACAGGTTTCGTTGATGTGCGCCTATACGTTAGTTTGATGCTGGAGGGTTGGTTGCTTAGATACTTGGTTTTTTGTGATAGTTGACGAGGGTTTCAGGTAGACAGTTCCATTCGGTTTATTTACATCAAGCCCATGCGCGACTTTACATTGGTGTGTTTTAACACCAAGTGGGTCTATGTCTTGTCATTATACGTTATGTAGCTATGCCATCCAAATGTTATAGAAAGGACCCTGTTCAGTTTTAAAAATCTCTTTTCTTATTGTAAGTTAATGTCAGCCTAATAACAAGCTCTACCCAACGACCGAATTTCCAATACGATTGGGTCTTACCAATTAGTGTTTGTTTTACCTCCCTCAAAATGCCCCTTATTGCCGCGAGATGAATTGTACTAATTTGTATCCAGAAAAAGTTATATTGGAGAAATGTGTTTGTCATATTGCGTGTGTTGCGAACCGTTTTGGTATGCACAGAATAAGCGCAATTATTCGCTGTAAACCAGCTCTCCCTGGCCCCAGTACTGTAAGTGTCACGCGCCCTCTCTCTCCTTTCGGAGCACTGAGCAATATAATAGACGTCCCAAGTATGTACATGCTATTACAATTGATGTTTGCAGTAGCGGCTTGAGTAATAAATGGCAATACCTCATTGGATACTTGAGGATTTCAAACTTTTTTACAAATAATTATGATATCAAAAGTGGTCGTCTTTAGGGGAAAATGGAGTATCGCGGGTAATTTGGTTACGCACTTGTGAGATTGAATGCATTCAATAGATTTTTAGACAAAACGGCTATTTTAGTGGGTTTGACTCAGGCATGTTGGTCGGTAAATATAAAATTTTCCTATTCAAGAAAGTGACAAATTGCTCTGCACCGAGGGATTCGAACCAGTAGCTTTCGTATCAGTAATCTCCAATCTAAATACACTTTATGCAAATTGGTCTAGCAGAAAGGCGTTGTTCTGCGTAATATTCAAGTCAGTATACCTCACTGTTCACATAGCATTCTACAGTTTTACTGATTTAAATGAATAGGTGACCACGTACGTTTTATACATGTATGATCTAAATCCATATAATTAAAAATTACATCCCTGACACCAAATATATTATCATTATCAGCATTTACTTATTTCAGCACATTTTATTAAAATTGAAATATCCAACCACATCAATCACCAGCATCGTAAAAACAAAACCTTAATTTTGGAGATCAGTGTAAAAAACGTGGCGATTTTCATGGAATTATAACACAAAGCATAACCGACTCTAACTCATGGGTACTTGACAGTGTAAATTTCTGAGTAGATTGCAACAGTCGACTTCATAAATCTCTTCTAAATTTTTTACAAAAATTTTGTATATTTAATAAAATGTGATTTGGGGATTAAAACCTTATTTTAATTGTTTCATTTATTATTCGCAAAGGTGTTAAACTTACAAATCATGTCGATTTTGACGATTCAACCACCCCAAAATATTCTTAACAAGGAAAGTATTATTTTAGCATGCTTCACGACATCCAGGGTCCATGAAAGGTCAATTACTAGATAGACTTGAGGTGGCAAAGTGTCAGTAAGTATAGCAACTCACAAAAATGTTTCAAATTTGAGAACAGCAAACATTGGGGAGACTGTAAATTGCATACGATTTGGACGCTTTGAATGTGGGCGATCTAATAACATTGACCTGGTCATATTTTTCATATATAAAATATTTCCCAAAATAACCATAGTGGAGAGTTTATTCTCTCAGCTCCAACGGTTTTGGAATAAGAAAATATTTCTTACATAATTTCGTCAAAGATTCGCTTTTACAGCGGTGGGATGGTACACTCTGTCGGAAGGAGGGTGCTATGACATGTTTGCGCCTGGAACCAGGGCAGGCCCCTGCGCCTGGAGTTCGCCTCAAATACATACAAAGTGTGTTATTGCACTGGCCAAAGCGCGAAAGATCTGACGAGCATAGTGAACTTTGTCATCAGCGGTTTGACCTATTCGGGAAAACAATTTCTGCACCGATATCATTAATTACCCTTATTAAGTATTACATCAGTATTTAAGGCTGACTCAGAGATTCGAAATATATATTCTTGTGTGAAGTAACTAAGCAATAGCATCTAAAACTAAAGATAGGTCACCTAGAGTGTTTATTTCAAAGTTTGGGAATGAATGGATTTTCGTTTTCATTGCAGTAAAAACATTTATGCAAGTATTATAACAGTGCAATAGGGATACTGTGTATAACAAAAATCCGGCTCCGGAATTTTATAACAAAACGTTGATTTTCTATATGAAGAACTTAGATTTGAGCTTTAGTTATTTCACCAACAGTGAATAGTATATGGAGAAGCATTAAGTATATGACAAAAAAAAACCGATTTGTTGAAAAAATGAGTGCGCCTTCAAATCAGGCAAAATCTCTGAGTCAGCCTTTAATATTCCTTCATATTATACAATAATGAAGGAACTTAACGATCTGTCCGAGATCAGATTTCGCTTTTACCAGGGGTGGGAAGGAAGAGATTTTGGCTTTTAAGTCATTTGTTTTTCGTCATAAATGTGCGAATTCGTTTGATGCTCCAAAAGTTATACCTAAAAACGCTTCCTATATGTTTAATGACAACTCAGGTCTTGGAAGGAAATTGCTCTGATTGCAGTGCTCCATGTGCGGCTGTACAGATGAAGTCTTGAATGAACATAAGGGCATTCAAGTGATACCGGCAACTACTGGTACCATTCAACTCTGTTTGCCAATAGTGGCAATTTGATGTACCTGCAGTTATTTCAGAAAGAAAAGGACTTTGTTCCATTACAACAATGTTGGTAATTAAAAGAAAAACCAGCAAACTTATTGGTATAACAACATTTATATAACTAGTTACCCGGGCTAAGTACGGTCGCGTGTAGACATTGTGGTTACGTCGTTGTGCCATCCCCCTTTAACTTCAATACAAAATTGGTGCCCATTGTTAAGTGCACCAAAAATGAAGGTGTATAAGAAAATCTATGTATTTCCATCATTTAATCTATTTCAAACACTTATCACAATAATCCAGTAAAACCTACAAAGAAGCAATGCTACCCCTAGTATGCAGATTTCCTGTTGAAATAGTGCAAGTCTGATAAATTGGCAACTTCACCCCGAATTTCAAAAGACACATTGAACATCGGGTTTAAACCAGTCTTCATCAAAATTAATTGTTGTTTTATGTTTAAACTTAATCATATTCATATTTAACTAATAATTAAAAGTTAAACACTGCCACTTTCTTCAATATAACAAGAAATTGTTGTCATTCAATACAAAAAAGTGGTGAGTGTCGGTAACGTGGTGACAGTAATTTGCATATCAATCAATTTGAAGAGGGGAGGAGTTTTGAGTAGGAAGGTACACACAAACTGGCTTTACATGAAATATGAACATTCTGACACAGAGTTTTTCGAGTAATAGACACTTCTTTGTCTTTTTGGTCAAGTGTGTGACATTACCAAAGTCAATAAACTAAATTCTTTGTAATTACTTGCCTATTTCCTATGAATTTAATTGGTTGTCATTTAAATCTTAAGTTTAAAAATGAAGTCCACACAATACTTTCAGGCCATATTTCAAACAAAAAGTATTCAAATATTAAACTATTAAGCAAAAGGGTGTATAATATCAATTGTTGCCCCCAAAATATTAAGCACATTATTATGTAAATGAGGGTTTGGGTTTAACAATTTTTTTTTAAAATATCATGCAAATTCTGAAGAGAAGAAGACAACGCTACTTGATTTGCCCGATAAAAGTGATGTAGTGAAGGTTTAGAGGGCCGTAGATGCAAAACATACAATTCTCAATGACAAACCCAGTCCAAATTTCCACCAGAAGTTTAGGTCAGAGAAAATGTGAGCATCAAAATAGGTTTCATGCAGTTCACAAGATATAGGCCGAAGCGAAGATGTCAAGCGGTACAGTTACACAAAAAAAGTTGATTGGCCTTTGTCAGAAAGAAACACCAAACATGCGCTAAAGTTGAAGAAGCAATCAGCCTACGATTTCCAAGAACCCCAGACCAGTTTGTTGAATCCTATACACACAGAGCACCGTCGAATGGAAACGGCAGGTTCCAGAGAAGAAAGAAAGGGTTTCGGCTTCATGGAATGGAGAAGGAGAGGAGCCGTACAAGGACACAAAAAAAATCAAGAGAAACTACATTGAAAGAATATACCATGCAGAAGAGTGATTTCGTCAAGTACTTTTATCAACGAAATGGTAGAGTTTACAGAACACGCCAAACGAGTGAAGATACAGTACGAGGAAATTAGACGGTTACTCAGGAGCGTTACCACAGGCCATGCTACATTCCAGTTCTTTGCCGAAATTCCGTCGTAATTTCGCACAAGAAATACAAAGTGCATATTACTCTGAAGTTCAGGTCGAGTCAATCTGGCGAATCCACTTTAGGAATGACCGAAGTGATGAAGGCAATGCAGAACAAGATTTTACATTTGCGTCACAAGATGGTCGTCATCGTACAAATGAAACATTTAACACTTCCGGCACCATCTTCGCATTTATGAAAAAGGATTGTTCCAAAAGCACCGAGCATTTGAACCCCAACTGTCAACCATTCACTACATCTCAGATTCACCTACCAACCAGTATAGGAACTCCAATATCTTTAACTGACAAATCTTCCTAATGATAGTTGGAGTCAAGCAAGTTGGAACTATTTCGAGTCGGGCCATGGGAAAGGCCTGTGTTGATGGGTGGGCGTGGTTCAGTTAAAAGGAAAACAACAACGATCGGCTTGTGAAGAATGATCACCATTATACAGACAGCAAATGATCTGTACAAATGGGGTCAAAAGCAGACAGCGTCAAAGATCGACTACATCATCATAAGTAAGGAAGAAATACAGCAAGTCAATGAGGACATTAGGGGCAGTACCAGTATCAGCACGATGAAAATTCATTCTGTAATGCCTGCTGCGAGCCAAGATAACGCCATCTACGTTGGCGAGACTTCTTGCTTCAAACCTTGCTGCTGGAATCAAGAAGGTACTTTTACCCCATCTTTGCGATGGATGGATGCGTAAAATCACCAGAAACCAAAGTGATGGGAAGTCCATAGAAGAAGAGGAAGTCATCGGAAAGGAAACCGATGGGAAGTCTACAGAAAAAGAGGAAGTCACCGGAATAGAAAACGAAGGTAAGGTCACATAAGAAGAAGAAGTCACCAGAAAGGAAAACGAAGGAAAGGTTACAGAAGAAGAGGAAGGCACAATTACAAGAAAGGAAACCGAAGGGAACTCCACAGAAGCACAGAAACAACCCAAACATATATGGGAGGAAGGTGACTTTGTTGCATCACTTTATGACCAATTGTTGAACTGGTAGATAACGTTTGTAGTTCAGTAGAGAAAAACGAACATACACTTAGCATATTTTTAGATTTATCGAAGGCATTCGATACTATTGATCATAATATATTACTCTACAATTGGAATATTATGGCTTCAGAGGGATAGTTCTAGAATGGTTTAAGAGTTATCTAACCAAACGAAAACAGTGTGTCATATCAGTCCGCAAAATCTGATTTCCAAAAGATTTTATGTGGTGTTCCTCAGGGATCCATCCTGCGTCCTCTGTTGTTCATACTTTATGTGAATGACATAACTAGTACTTCATCATTGTTAGATTTTATATTATTTGCTGATGACACTACAATTTTATATTCGCATCCGGAACTTGATACCAAAATAGACCTAATTAATAAAGAACTTGAAGAAGTGAATAACTGGTTTAAGGCAAACAAATTATCCGTTAATGTCAGTAAAACAAACTATATGATATTAGGAACTTCCCATAGTACCTCGAAATATGTGGATCTCAAAATTGCTAACAAGGTTAGTAACGTAAATACACAAAGTAATAATATTCCTAATATTTCTAAAAATATAAAAGTAGTTTTGGATAACATTAACCTGGAAAGAGTAAACAATACGAAATTCCTTGGAGTTATTATAGATGAAAACCTAACATGGAATCAACATATCAGTGCTTTGTCTAAAATAATATCAAGGAATACCGGTGTATTAAACAAGATCAAACATTTTGTACCAGATCGAATACTTTATACTCTGTATTGTTCACTTATTATGCCGCATATTAATTATGGTATCCTAATATGGGGGAATGCCTCAGATGTATACTTAAACAAAATTTTCAGATTACAAAAATGGGCTTTAAGAACAATTTTAATAGTCATACCGAAAAGTCAATTCCTCCCCTTTTTCTCTCGCTATAGCATATTAAACTGTTTTTTTGAACGCTACCAAAATTAACATGGGCAACTATGTTTAATCACTATAATAAACAGTTACCAGTAACCTTTGATAGATACTTTGTAAAGCATGCCGAAATTCATATTATCACACGATAAATGCTCAAAATTATAACATACCAAAAGCCAAGAAGTCTTTTTTCTCAAAAGGCAATCAGAAATTCTGGTCCAGCTTTATGGAATTCCTTACAACCATGCTTGAAACAATCCAAAATCAGTAAAACACTTTCAATCCATTCAAAGCAAACCTAATCTTACAATATAATAAATGATATTTTTCTGGGATTCACATGTCTCTTGTGATGTCTTGATTCGTTTTCTGTGTGTTCTTGATAGTTATGTTTTGTCTCTTAATTGTGTTTATGTATTCCAAAGGGGCGAAGTGTTTTTTCGGCCTATTGGCCTTTTGCTCGACTCCTCCATATCACTGTTTTGTTTTTATGATATCTAGTGATTGGAAATAAATTTGATTTGATTTATCCATAAACGAGAATATTCCATACAATTTATGGAATCGACAGGAAGAGATGCTCGTACATAAAAGTGGCCAAAAAGGAAGATATGCTGTGGATTCCCGGACGTGATGTTATATGCCAAGTTCATGAGCCTCAGCCAACTGCTAAATCAAGCGACTTTTCAAACTTTCTGACAAGGATAGAGAATTCATTGGACAACATTGAGTGTAAATAAAAAAGACATGTGATCCCCAAAGACTCTAACGAGTATAGGACCTCATCTATCCTGAAACAAATTACATGCTTATTGCACGGGTTTAGTGAAAGGGTAGAAACGTAATAAACATTATTTCGTTATCCGTGTTATACCTTTATGACAAAAGTTATCCTAAGCGCATGCTCTTTTTGAGTGTTACAATGCTTGTCATTTGAATGTATATAGAAAAGATAATTGCATGCAACAGATAAATTTGAAGTGTGTGCTAAGCCGACCCCCGAGCAGCACTGAATAACCAAAGGCATCTATTATTGTCTATTATGATTTAATTTTTACATTTGCAATTGATACGAACATTTTAGAAAGTTTATTGTTGGTGCTACTTATATGCATAACAAAATTGTTTGTAATTCATGGTTTAAACCATATTTTTTCGAAGAATAATGTTATGTTATGGTGCTCTTGGTAATGTTGATTACGTTATCCCTCATCCAACATATTATTTCCTTTCATTAGCTTCCAGTTCAATAATACATGAACATGTCAAAAGATCAAAAAAACAAGGTGAACTTTATTATTTCATTGGTACTTTTGTTTGTGCTATTTGAATTAAATGGACCCTCTTTTTGAGATTTAAAAAATAGTGTGCCATAATTGAAATATACAAGTGAGAGTTTGAAGTTTCACACTGAAATTTGTCGTTGTTATTCCAATAAGACTATAAAGCTTAGTCACGCTAATTGAGCATGAAAACGAAGGCATTTAGTGTATTACATACAAACTTCAAAGGTATGGTAATTACTAAAATTTTACTGCGATGGTTTATTACGTTATCCAAACTCTAAATTGGGTTTCTGGCAGTGTTTTGTGATATAGTCAAATACTGTGCACCTAATGTACTGAGGTACAATTGTTAAATAGACTTTAACTGCATTTTGAAAAGACAAATTGACTCCAATAAACACATTGAATCTATATAAAACGTGTCTATATTGCCTTAAGAGGCTCAAATGATATAAACAGAATACAACAACAGCTTGCATGGTTATACCATCGGTCGTTCAGAAATGCTAAAATGTCAATTGGTTAGGTGTTTTAAAGTGTTTCCTTGTGCCTTTTTCATGTTAGATAATAACGCATTTTGTTTTGTGTAATGTTTTATTGTACTTGCAATTTTCCTGTAGGCGTGTTTATTAGAGGACCTTAGTCTGGATGAACACAGAATGATTATTTGTGATGTGTAATATTATTGTTTCTACTATTTGTAAATCCATGTTCTTTTACTTTCTGAATTCAGCTAACACCGTGGACACAGGGTGCCCCCCTGATAAAAAATCCTGGAATTGTTGTTTCACTTAATTGCGTAAAAAATTGTTTTCACCAAACGATAAAGACAGCTTTAGTAAGTACAACTTAATATTTTCGGCGTCATAACAGCCGGATCAGTTGATACCTCCTATTTATATATCAATGATAGTAGATAACGTAATAAACATGGGTCTGAATTGACAAAAATAGGCGGGAATCATGTAAATACTAAAAAAACTGTGTAGAGTGTTGTTGACAACTTTTTAAATCTCTGATTCCCCAAAATAACAAAATTAAGAGAATTGGAGAAAAAATAAAATTCTATTTTTGAAATCCTATTTGCATTGTTTTCATAAAAATTGACCATATTATGTTTAATGACAAATCAGGTATTTGAACGGAAATAGCTCTGATTGCAGTGCTCCATGTGTGGCATGTACAGATGAAGACTTGGCCGCTCTAATAATGAACATAAGAGCGTTCAATGTGATACCTGTAACTACTGGTACCATTTCACTCTGAGCCAATATTCACAATTTGATGTACCTGCAGTTACTATCATCTTATGATCCTTGGTATTTTCCCAATCTGTACTGGTGGGGTATTGGTCATTCTGATTCAGAGGTTGATTAGTCCGTGCAGGAACCTGATAATGTGACCACGTAAAAAATGAAAGATAATCAAAACAATCCTAGGCAAACAGCACAGCGAAGACACACTTACTGCTAAGGGCAGAAGACTTTGCCTCGTCAATTGAAACGCACCAACCAACATCATTTGTGGCACCGAAACATGGCTTGATAAGGATATTAGCAGCAGAGAAATTTCCCTGATAACTATGTCGTGTAGCGTAGATACCGCACACGTAATGAAGGTGGGTGTTCTTCAAGCAGTGAAGAAAGATCTCATCTCAACACTTTTACAAGTGAACTGTAATTGTGGAGTGGTATGGTCAGAGATCCAAATCAAGGACGGCGTACACCCTTATAGTGGTACCTTGTACCCTTGTAGAATAACCTCCGGAAGACTTCCTCTAGGGAAAATTACTGGAGGTTGACGAGAGCTGGACGGCAGTTAAGTATTTATATGAGGAAGGCCGAGAGTCTTAATATGGGTCTTAAAGGTTTGTGTTGAGGTTAAGCGCAAATCGCACCAAAGGGATGATCAGGAAGATCATATTGATGAACTCGCAGCTTCTATTTCCAAGCTATGTAGCAAAATTTAACAGCCACCGCATCCTACTTAACATGCTGAATGGATTTCAACCTGCCCAAAGGCCCACTGGTCCAACACTCAATGACGCCTAGAAGTGGGTACAGTAAGCGTGATAATTAGTTAAGCTGCTGAAGAACAACTGTTTTTCAGTAAATGTTAATGAACCACCCGTATCCAAGGGGATGCCAGGACATCCTCGATCTTTTCTTCTTGCCTCAATTTTATAAGACAACAGTTATTGGTGGAGTTGCAGATCATTTTGATGTCTTGGTTGACATTAACACAGCTCATTCACGTAAGAATAGTGATGGCCATTTCACAGTGCCATAGGGACTTCTATCCCTTGATGTTGAACAGAAATGGAAGAAATCCCACCAGAAAGTGCTTGAATTGATGGATGAGTTCGTCCTACATAAGATGTTGTCATCTCACTTCAACTTACCATGTATCATGCATGGTTTTACAAGTCCCTCCGTCATGTCCGTTGCATGTGTCGTAAGAAACAGAGTTGTATAATGGTTTGCCAAGCCTCCACAGCAACGTTGATTGGGTTGCCTACAACAACCAGGAAGGAATTGCTCCATCGTCCTGATATTATCTTAGGACTTAGTTCTAAGCTACAATCAAGACTTGCCGTAGGAGAACAATGGCGTAGCCGATCTAAAATATAATGGTAAACATTGGCAGCTTACAACAGCAGTGCTAAGGCCGAGATTCTGAACCAACAATTCGCTTGTGTCTTTGCCAAGGAAGATCAAGGACCTACCTGGAATCATTGAAAGCCCGTATGCACCAATTCCTATGTTGAACATCGATCAGGGAGGCGTTCTTAAACAACTCAAGAACCAATGCTGCAAGGCACAAAGACCTGACATGCCTGACGGGATACCGCTTTGGTTCTTAAAGCTGGCTGCCGAGGAGATTGCACCATGCCTCACAGATATCTTTCAGACATCTATGACAATTACAATTCTTTTCAATGAGGACACAGGCTAATATTACACTTCAAAAAGGGGAGTCGTGCAGAGGCACCAAACTATCGTCCCGTCTTGCTGACAGTTTTCTGTAAGATCTTGGAACACATCATTTCTAGTCACATCATGAACCTGCAGAATAAATCAATATCCTAATGGGGGGGGGGGGACAGCCAGCATGGGTTTCGACCAAGAAGATCTACAGAGACGCAGATAATTTTGACCGTCAACGACATCGCTAAAGAACGTGACTGGGGAATCTTTCGATAAGGCCATATTAGATTTCACAAAAGCTTTCGACAAAGTTTTACGCAAAGGCTGATACCCAAACTTCGTTATTGGGTATGTTTCGGCTGATAGCGATCTGGTCGCAGACTTTCTTTATACCAGGTGAACACACCTGGTAGTTTGGCTGGCAAAATGTCTGGATATCGCACCGTTTATCAGTAATGCCACAGACACGTCTTGGTCCATTGGCTTCATTTTTATATAACCACCCAATTTGCCCGCGATATATCATCCAAGGTGTGTTTTTTTCTTTGCTAATGTCACTTAACCCATCCAAATGTTGTCACCATGACCATAGGTATGAGGAACCCGCCGTATCACAAATCAACTTCTGTGGCCAGCAACTGCGTGTTTGATTCCTATCTATACCTGGGGTACATCTGGAACTACACCTTGACATAGAACACTCACAATCCAAGAAATACAGCAAAAAGGCACGCGGGTCCTGGGATTAGTTTTTGGCGTAACTTATGGGTTTTGTGTACGGTACAGGTTCAATCTACTGCGTACACCACTCTCATACTTCCATTACTCGCCGTGGAATTCATCTAACCAAACAAATAGGAGAAGCTGGAAAGAATCCAGAGGCAGGTAGTTAGATTTTGTAACAAATACATCGCAGTTCCCGGACCACGAGTTCGTCCTGCCGTCGCGGTTTGTGAATGAGGCCAAAGGTCACATGAAGTCACAAGGTCAATGAGTTCCCCAACACGTCCACCCTCCCGCCCCCCATTTCCATCAAGTTACATCACTCGTAGCCCTTATGGAACTCATACGGCACGCAATATATTAAGAGTTAACTTTTGACAACAATACACCATACCACACGCCCCACACACACGCTTGATTTTTGCTGCTTCATATTCAGTCAGATTTTCATATATGCCGAGACATGTGGCCAAAGTCAACACCCAAGCACACGTTTGTTTCATATAGAGTTAAAAATGTTTGACTGGGGGAAAAAATGGTGGAGCTCATCCAGACATTGAACAGATGGGCCTTGGTGATTGCTATCATCGACTTTCTGCCTTCAGAATATGCTTTCTTCCTTTTTGGTCCACTCCATTGGACGCTGCATCACCTGTGTTTCCCTAAGAAAGACTAAGGAGGCAACACTGGCAGCAAGTTTTCAATTGATGTTTAACTCTACTGAATCCTATCCTGATAACTCATCCCACCATCAAAGCTGAAGGAACTTCTTACAAAAGTTGAAAGGTGAATAACCTACCTGGTGACATCGCAGGCTCTTATTTAAAGGTGCAATGAGAGAATTTTTGGAGCATCCATATATTGTGTCATATGGATGTCATATCAGAATTTTTAATTTTTGGGACACCTGTTATGGGAAAATCTCTTGTCGCACCTTTAAATTAGGTATATGATTAGCTCAAAAAGTGATGTGGTATTGGAATAACTATAAAGAACCATGGAGGAAAATTTTCAGCCATGTAGTGAATAAGTATGGCGAACTCGACCTTTGGGGGGGGGGGGGGGGGAAGGTAATTTCTCAGAGGTTCGAATTGGGTAAATCTATAGACAATGTACAAACGGTCAGTTCATTTGGGAGGGTGTAGGGGAAGGGTTTGAGGGGGCTCTCGCGCCTTTCCCCAAATACCACATTTTAAACCTTAACACACCCCAAAATGATCACCTCAAATATCCTTGTACTTATTAGGAGGAAATCTATAACATTAATTTTAGCCATTTATTCAAAAAAGCACGTGTAGGTTGTGAGTTTTATTTATCAGTGTTGAATGACGAATGTGAATTATACATTTTCCTTAGTAGAAAAAGATGGTTAGGAAAAGCATGGGAGTAGAATACAGAAGAACAATCCCTAATGGACCCCCACAATAATTAGCTTCCTATTAACGCAAAGAATGTATCCTTCACCAGGCCCAAAAACATTTGCCATCTGGGAGAACTGGATGCTGCGATGGTTATGAAAAAAGTAAATCCTTGCAGTGGCGGCAAATCTGCAGATCCTAGGTAAGTTTCGGTCCATTTTAACCATAGCAATCTAGATGATCGTTTTCATGCCATAAGAAAACCTTAGTAGCGCTAAAGCGTAAATCAGGAGTTAATGAAAGAACAACATTTTCATGCAGGGTGTAATGTGGAACCAGTGTATAATTACTTTTGCTGTAGATTGCCTATCATCCTAGGCAAACGAGGACAAATAAATCCTTATCTGGTTCCCGTTTTGGTATCGTGGCTGCGACCACACTACCACCGATCTGCTATCGATCATTAAAAAAAAATCAAGGCGCAAACCCGGCAAACCAATGCAGATATTGCATACTGGACACTGGGAGAAGAAGCATAAACATACCCTTTTCGGTATGGCCCTATAAGGAATGACATAATACCCACAAGTGCAGAGGTTATATCTCTGACTTCTCTAATGGCACACTAAAAAAACTTAGAATGAAAGCAAAAGGTGTTCAAGAGATGAAAATATTAACAAAGAAACTTCTTCTCTATTTTGTAACATATTCCCCTATAGCAAAGGAAAGTTATTGATAGTACCCGATCAACCTGAACCTGGAAGATGTTGTTATAGTGGGGACGTAGTGCACAGATCTTATTTGAGTGTGCAAATCTGGATAAAATTGTGAAGTTTGGTACACAAGTAACTGTTATACATTGATAATCTAAAAAATGATGGGAGCACTTGCCACCCCTTTCCTGGCCCCCAGCTTGATTTCAATGTTACAATCCGGGTCAAATTTTTAAAATGTTCCGATGGTGTTGAAAAGCACACCATGATGTCTGTCTGGTTACAAGGATTTTCCAAAAAGGTAATATTTTATCCTACCTGTGACTTATGTTTAGGATTATGGGGTAAAAACTGTAAAATGGTCAAAAAGATCAATTTTGGTTTGTACAGGGTCAAAAGTGGAAATTGCTCCAATTTTTGTAAAATGTGCGGTCTGGTTATTAACCAAAATGGCGAATAAGTCAACAGCTATGCAACTATTGGCTTATATTGACCTGGCTATTTTTTGTTGGAGTACCGTGAAAACTAACATAGCGTAAGGCAAACTATTCCCTTATTTCAATCCTTAAGCTAGGGAAGCAATGTGCACCACATTGTTAACTGAATCAAAGCAACTTTTAACTGTTTTGACCCATATACACACCAAATTGACTTGTTTAAACGATTTTTTTACAGTTTTTTCAACCCCTAACTCCGGAACTATAAAGCCATAGATAGTATACAAATATTATTTTAATTTCAATAATCACAGGACTCTTGTTAAAAATATGGGCCCGAGGTGACTACATAGTGCTATTTGCTGAGGGGCGCAGCCCCTCAGCAAAATAGCACTATGTATCACCGAGGACCATAGTTTGAACAGAGACTCGAATAGATCAGTATATATTTTTTTATATACTCATTATAAATTTCCATTAACAATGAAAAAAA